>JAJJMA010106252.1:0-20626 GCA_023529015.1 Papaver nudicaule | reverse complement strand
ACCAAAAACAAAGAAAACATCCTCAAAAACAACTTCCGAAAAGAGTGTAATGCTCCTAGTCTCCATTGGTGTCGAAAGGAAGGTCGAGTACACGAAATAAGCTTGAGTCCCTGAAGCCGAGAGCCGGATGACCACAAAACCAAACCGTTGAGTTGTTGCCATGCACCAAAGGATGATGGCAACTGGCCATTTACAAAAATAGCCTGTCTTTATGTATCCTTTAAGGCAAAAAGGAATTACCCCATAATGATGAAAACCAACTTCTTCGTCATCCTGCCAAGTCTTCAAGAGATTATCACTACTCCATGATATACCAACATACTTCACAAGTTTCAATAGGACACAACTCATGATGCAGAGAAAAAAAACTAAACTAAAAGCTTGCAAAGTATTCCTACTACTGATACTAATAAACCTAGTGCTAAGAACCCATATAGAAGAACCCATATATATAGTACTAAGAACACTGTATAAGCCTATTAAACACCCTAAATCAAGATACTCAGACAACCAAAAATTCTGGAGAGGTGTTAGGTTACATCATGAAGAGGTGTTAGGTGTGCATAATTGCCTGCCACAGACGGAGATTAGTAGCACCTGCATGGGCAACACGGGAATTGTTTAGAAGTATAGACTCGATCTGCGAAAATTTACGCCTTACTTTTTTTTAAACTCAGCTAGGCGTAGCATTGCATTTACGCCTAGCTTTTCATACTCGTTTTCGGGTACGCCCAAATATGTAATCGTAAATTTGTATTTACGTCTTACTTTTTTTAGTTAATTGGGGCGTAATTATTTTTACGTCTCATAAATAAACTGTAATTTTTTTTTTTCCATTTTGCTCACAAAAAAATCAAACCGCAAATAGACCAACTGAGGCGTAAAATAACCAAATAAGGCGTAACATCTCATTTACGCCCCAAATATTTTTTTACGCCAATAAGAAGAAAAAAAATTACGGCCAAATAAAAAATTACGCCCCAAATATATTTTTTACGCCCCAATTTGTTTTTTTACGCCTGAATTTCTCTTTTTGCGCTGTATTTTATTTGTGATTGTCTCTATTTTATCTTAGAAATGCAGTCGCAAGAAAAACTCTGCAGCCCCAAAACAGCACATTTTAGTAACTAACATTAGGCAACCAAATAGAGTGCCGAGAGTCCGAGACGTAAGAATTTGAAGCAAAATACACTGCTTTTTAAGTGTCAACAGTCAACATCTAGATCGACTTATTTTCTTGCTTTAGATTATCCTAATTAAATTTGGCCCCATGAGTAAGTATTCGGCCCCATAAAAATTTAAACCTATTTAATAAAGAAGGATATGGGATGTCTAAAAATGATGAAAATACTAAGTTACCCTCATTCATTTTCTAATCTAATTTCATGACATATCTATAACCACCACTTCCTTCATTTCCATATCCATAGCCACCCTCTCCTTTATTCCTATTCCACCACCACCACTACCGCCGCCTCCATCACCACCACCACCACCTCCTCCTCCACCACCACCACCACCACCATCAATGCCTCCACCACCATCTTCCTCCATAGATATCATTAAGCCAACCAAAAAAAGACCACAAAAAAAAATTACCCCATCACCACCACCGCCGCCTTCACTTCTCCCACCATAAATTTCATTAATAATGTTTTTCCCAGAATCGACGTATATTGGCCACCATATCAAACGATTGTTCTTCATTTTCAAAAAACAAGAACAATAATCGGTGGTTATCGATCAGTATGTATACTGATTATGAAGTAAAATCAGAATCGGTTTTATGGCTTAATCGGTTTAACTTGATGTATACATCGAACGATTGCCTGACAATCGTTCTATAATATTGCTTTCCAAAAACGATTATTGACTTCCAGAAAAATCCATTTTTTCAAATCGTTAGATGATGGTTTTCAGATACACCGATTAAGAATGCTCAAGTGTATGAATCTCCTGTGTACACATAATCGTCCTTTATGTTCATTAATTTACACCGATTATATTTCAACTATCGGCCAATAAATGTGCAGGGGTACACCGATTATTTTGTTTAAATTTCTGGGTAGATTAACAACAATCGGCGTATTTGGGTAAAAATATATACCGATTGTTCGAGAACCCAAGCATAATCGGCTTAAGTGTCTATACATATAGACCGATTGTGCGTTGTTCAGATTCAAGATTTTGGTTAAAAAAACCTTGGGTGATTCTCGTGTTTAATCATGCTTGATAATTTTTAATCTTGTTTTTACATATGAGAATTAAGACTAATTAATCTTGTTTAGACTTTAATCACTTAATTAACAATTAATTGAGAAAGGGTAAAACAGTCTTCTTTTATAAGGGGTTTTCCGATTTTACTATATAATAGCCGCTGAAATTATTTTTTCATAGGGCCAAATTTAGGTAGGTAGATTATACTTATCAAGAATGAGTTTTTTTTTTGGTAACAGAAAGCTTTATTGATGTCTATGAATTTGAAATACAAGACTTATCCTTGCTGATTAGCTCAGTTAACCAAGGAAATAAATTGTCTGACTCTTCGAAGCTTAAACAATTCCTACGACAATACTTAGCAATTGCATCTGCCACTGCATTTGCGTCTCTTTTGACATATGAAAAAGTACATGAAATAAATGATCTACTTAAGAATTGAATATCCCTAATGTGCTTTCTGTTTTCCCATCGAACTAGAGAGTGATCGGCCTTGATAGATTTAACCACCACCTCAGCATCTGTTTCAATGTGAATTTGTTGCAGTTGAAGTGTAGTTTCCCAGCTAAGCGCCTCTTTGATTCCCAAGCACTCTCCCTCTTCGGCATCAATTACTCCCTCATGAATACTCCCTTTTGTTGCTCCAGCATTACCTGCAAAATCACGATAGATTAGTCCTAGTCCGAGAGACTTAGTTTCCGGATCATAAGAAGCATCAGTATTGAACTTAGTAGTTCCTATATTAGGTGGACACCAATGGACTGATGCAGTATTCCTGTCAGGCAGGATAGTAGCCGGGATTTCACCAGAATGAAGGAAATTCTGTAGATGATAGTGTGCTCTATTAGCTGAGTTTGCTGGGTGCAGAGATTTTCCTTGGTAGATTGATCACACCTTTCCTTCCATATAGTCCAGCAGCCTACCATTAATCTTGTTATCCACTTTGCGTGTTCTTCTGAGTCTGTAGTTGCTAGTTGATGGAACCAAGAGATTATCCATTCTACTACAGAGTTGCATTGGGCTTTTACTTGATTAATGTTAACACTCAGTAAGCTCCAAGTAGCTATAGAGTGAGGGCATTCCAAGAGTAGATGATAAAGCGTTTCATCTGCAGCATTACAGATGGTGCAGTTGGTCTGAATCTCCTTCTTGACTGCTGCTAGCCTAGCCTTTGTAGGAACTGCTCCTTTTAAGCTTTTCCAGATGAAGAGTTTGATGCGATGTGGCATCTTCAATTTCCATAGTGCCTTCCACACTTCAGCTGGTATAGGGTCATGTGGTACTGGTGAGTGATATGCTCCAGCTGTGGCTATATTGTAGGCACTTTTGACAGAAAAATGTCCATCTTTTGTAGGAGTCCAGATTAATACATCATCCTCATTCCTGGAAACTGCCATGTTCAAGATTTTTGTTGCGACTTGTGGGCTGAAGATTGCTCTCACCAGTGACGTTTTCCAGCTATCTTTGTCTTCCTCTATCAGTTCACTTACCCATTGTAGTTGATGATATAGAGTGCTCTGAGTTGTAACTAAGCCATCACGTCCAATGACCCATTTATCTCTCCAAATGTGAGTATTCTTTCCATTGTTAATCAGTTTGCAGTGATTAACTTTGAGATTTTTGAGTCCATCTTCTATACCCTGCCATACAAAGGATGAGTTCTCCTTGTCAACACTTGTGTGTAAGAAGTCTTCATCTGGAAAGTATTTTGCTTTGAGCACACGAACCCATAGTCCTTCTTCCTGAGTGCAGATTCTCCATGCAAATTTAGTTAGCAAAGCTTTATTGAGAGATTCAAGCTCCCGGAATGCCAAACCTCCAGCATTCTTTTATTTGCATATAGATTGCCAAGAAAGCAGACATGCACCCCTGTTGGATTTGTAGCCCCACCAAAATTTCCTTTCAAGACTTTCCAGCTGAGATAACAATGTTTTAGGTATCTTAAAAGTACTCATTTGATAAGAAGGGATAGTATTGAGCACGAACTTTACCATGGTTGTTCTTCCGGCCTGATTTAAGGTCTTGGATTGCCAATCTGAAAATCTCTTATCAAAGGATATCTTTAAGTCTTCAAAAGCACTAATTCTTGCCTTGCCAATAAGAAGAGGAGAACCTAGGTATTTTTCCTTCTTATCCATGTATTCTACTCCCAAAAGAAGCCTCAATTCTTCACACTTTGCTGCTGGAATTCCTTTGCTATAGTGAATATCAGATTTTTCAAAGTTTATGACTTGGCCTGATTGACTTCCAAAAGCTTGCATAACATTCATCAGGTTAGTGACACTTTCTAGGTTGGCTTTAGTGAAAACCAAACAATCATCTGCAAATAGAAGATGATTGATAGCTGGGGCATCTCTAGTAACTGAGAACCCTTCAATGTACTTATTATCATGAGATGCATTAAGAGTTCTTGATAAAAACTCCATTGCAAGTATGAATAAGTAGGGTGATAATGGATCACCTTGTCGAATACCTCTTGTGGGATGGAATTCTTTACAAGGTGTGCCATTGAGAAGAACTGCCAACTTAGTAGTGCTAATGCACTGATGAATCATATGACACCAATCCGGAGAGAAACCAAAACAATCGAGCACCTTTAACAGAAAGTTCCATTCTAATCTGTCAAAGGCCTTTGACATATCCAATTTGAGTGCTAACCATCCACCATCATTATTGTCCTTTGCCATTGAATGAATGATCTCTTGGGCTATGATTGTATTGTCTTGAATCAACCTCCCTGAAACATACGCAGCTTGGTATGGACCTACAATTTTAGACATAAGTGGTTTCATTCTGTTTACCAAGATCTTAGAGATTACTTTGTACGTTGTATTGCATAGCCCAATAGGCCTGTAATCGATTGGGGAAGTACACCTCTTCTTCTTCGGAATCAGTGAGATAAATGTCTTGTTAATCTGCTTGGGCATAAACTTGGATTTGAAGAATTGTTGCACCATAGAACATAGCGAATCACCAACTGTGTTCCATTGTGTTTTATAGAAACCTGCCGGGAAGCCATCCGGTCCGGGTGTGGACCAGATTTCCATGCTCTTGAGAGTAGCATGAATTTCATCACGTGTGGGAACTCTTATAAGTACATCATTTTCCGCATCTGTAATGAGGCAAGGTATGACATTGTACTGATTATCATCTATCTCAGAATTGATGGTAGTGCTGATGCTTTTGAAGTGAGTAGATAGGAGGCTAGCCATGTCATCTCTAGAAGAAACCCAACTGCCATTCTGGTTTTGTAGGATGTCGATGTTGTTCCTGAGTTTTTTCCGGTTGGTGGTTGTATGGAAATACTTTGTATTATAGTCCATATCATTAATGAAAGAATCCCTCGCCTTTTGCTTGTTGAAGTCGTATTGAATTTGGTGCCATTTTTGGATGTCAGAATTGACCTCAGAGATTTTCATATTGAGAGCATCAGATGGTGGTTGTTTCTGTAGCTCAGTTAGCTGAACTTGGAGTTCATCTACTCTCAGATTTATATCGCCGAAGTATTCTGTATTTCATTTACTTAATGCTTTCCTTGTGAATTGTAACTTCATTACTAATTTGTAAGCAGGTGAACCACTTACTTGTTGCTCCCATGCATTAGCAATCTGCACTGCACATGTCTTATCATGAAGCCATGTATAAAAGAAACGAAACGGCTTCCATTGTTTTGTCTGGTCCGAATCAGCAAGAAATATTATGGGGCAATGATCGCTACCAACTTGATTAAGGTGAAATAATTTTGAGTTAGAGAACTTATTACTCCATTCTTCATTTACCAATGACAAGTCGATACGAGATCTCTTAGAACCAGTTCCCATATTGTTATTTGACCATGTGAAATCCCTGCCCACATATCCTATGTCTTCAAGTCCAACTGATGTTATCATCGCCTGTATACCACTATCTGTCGAGCATGAAGGATTATTAACAGAAGAAGAAGAAGAAGCTTCATTCAGATGTACATTAAGGTTACCAATTAACACCCACGGCTGTTGGATGTTCTGACCTAACTCTTGTATAAACTCCCATTGCTGTTTCTTTTTCTGCGTATTAGAGTACCCATATACACAACTGAGTAGCCACTCAGGCTTACTAGGATCAGCTTGGATGACAGCATGAATCATGTTATTTTCTTTGCTTACAATTTCACAACTAAATCCTCATTTCCACATTAGTACTAATCCTCCAGAGAGTCCCACTGAATCGAGAATGGCCACATTATGAAATTGGAACTGTCGAAGTAGTGGTGTGATTTTTTTACTGTCCAGCTTTGTTTCGCAAAGAAAGATTATGTCAGGGTCTTGAGTGCGAATGAGATCCTTCAAATGGTTACGAGTATCCTGCTTCCGAAACCCTTGAACATTCCACGATAGAACCTTCATACTTGATGTTTGGTTATGATCAGCTTGAATTACTAAGAGATGGGCAGTGAGACACCAGAGGAGATATAACACTTGAATTAGTGATGTCTTACGACAACCGTGAATTCCAACTCTTTTGAAAAATTCTCTTAATACGATGAGAACTTTCTAATATGGATGCACAATTGTAAAAATTATTTAATGATATATAATGTGGATGGATGCAATTATGAATGTTAATGAGACCGATGTTCCTAAAAAACCAATGTGCTAATGAATGCAATGACAAAATTATGTTTTTTCCTATTAAATGAAGTGTTAGAAGAACACTCTTTGATAGGTCTACCTGCAATGAATGAAGTCTTTGCAAACCAGTTTGAAAGTGATTAGCTTTAAAGCATTTAGAAGTTCTAAAATTAAATTGAAAGTACTTTGTAATAATAAGACTAACTAAGAACAAGTTGAAATAAAAAATTGAGTGGATTGAGTTTTGGTGTTGTACCTGTTCTCCCTCCAGTTTGCCTGGTGTTTCACCCTTTCGGTTCATATCCGTGGTCTGGTCCATTGGGATGAGTCCATTGGCTTCCACAGTTTTATGCAAATCATCAGAGTCTCTGTTGCATTCATTCCTGGCAACCCTAGATCTCTTCACTGACCTGAGAGCAAGCACTATGGTTCTCTATTCCTTCTCTATTGAATAGAGAAAGGGGAAGGAAGAAATGGCGAAAAAATGGCAACCACGGTGGTCTTAGCTATTTGGAGACGGAAATCCGATTTCCGCAGCTTTTCTGTGCGGAAATCCGATTTCCGTAAAAAAAATTCTGCGGAAATCGGATTTCCGCACAGTCAAAGCTTGACTTTTGACCGGCGGAAATCGGATTTCCGTAAAGAATAGGTTTTCATACAGAAACCCTGCGACCTGCTGCTCATTTCAGTTTCTTTTCTTTTCTTCTTCCTCGTTTTCTCTTCTTCTTCTCCCACAAAATTTCAATTTTCATCAATTTGGAGTCCAAATTTACCAACCAAATCAAAAGGGTTCATTCACTAATCAAGGAAGGTTATATACAAACAATCAATTTCAGTTTTCATCAAGAAATTTTGATAAAGGTGAGTTCTTTAATTCTAGGTTTCCAAATTGGGTTTTTTTTGTTTGATCATGATTTTCAATGTATTTGAATGATTAAATGCAACCAAATCAAGAACATGATGTTCTTCTAACGTACATATACCATAATTTCATGAAACCCTTTGGTGATTGTTATTGGTTTAGGTTAAATTTGCTTGAAATGTTGAAATGGTTTGCAATTGCTTGAAATTTGATGATTTAGGATGGAATTCTTATGCATTTGTAATTTGATGGACCTATCCAATTGTTGTTTGTATTACATTTGATCATCAATTGTTGATTGTATTGCATTTGATGTTGCTCTTATGCATTGTAGGATTGAATTGTTGTTCAACATGATCCCTACTATAGATGCAACTACAATCGTATCGTCGGAGCACTGTCATAGGCATGTTAGAAAACTTCCTCCGGAAGCAGACAAGGGTCAAATCAATACCCGAGGTAGCACCGCTGGTCTTCCTGACCTATACAAAATTGTAAGTCGACATCCAGAATGTAAGAGAATCGTCGACAATTGTGGATTTGGCAGGATATTTGAAGTAGAGTATCCAGGGAGTGCTGATAGTAGATTGGTAAGCGCCATTGCTGAGAGATGGTGGCACACCACGCATACCTTTCATGCTCCTAGATTTGAAATTGAGTTCACTCCTTGGGATTTTACTATGCTTACATGTATAGCTGTTGGAAGTGGTACACTTATTGATTTGATCGATTTCAATTCGGAGGATTGGGCAGCATTTGGCCATTTATACACTGATTTTCTACTTCCGCTGGTAAAACCACCAAAGAAAAAAGATAGAGATAACACCGTGGAAGAAGAACAACGAACAGGTCCGGAGGTTAATCAAGAAGGATATTATGTGGTTACTGATGATGAAACTAGAGACTATGTTAGGAATGTGTTAATCAGAAAATCTGGGATTAAGTTGAGTCTGATCAGAAACTACATTTTGACATGGAAACAGACCCCCTTAGATCAATGGGAAGATTCTGATGTGAAGAACGTTGCTCGGATGTTTCTGATGTGGGTGATCGGCAATGTTTTGTTTCCAAACAAGAACGATGTTACTCCGTTAAGTTGGCTTAGATTACTGGTTGATTTGGAAAAGGTAAACACTTACGATTGGGGTCAAGCAATAATGGGAAGGTTGTATGTTGAGGTGTTAGAGGGGGTGTAAGGAAAAAAAGGTCAAACGGTATTATTTATGGGACGGAAATCCAATTCCCGCATGACTTCTTGGCAGAAATCGGATTTCCGTAAAAAGTTTTCTGCGGAAATTGGATTTCCGCCCTGCGGGAATCGGATTTCCGCATCGCTTCTCTATCTCTATTGCCTGCTACGGATTGGTAGCAGGCAATAGAGAAGCCTACCAATTTCTCTATTGAATAGAGAAATTTAGCACCATAGTAGTTGCATTTCTCTATCCAATAGAGAAGTCTCCCCAAATAGAGAACCATAGTGCTTGCTCTGACAGAACTCACATTACTCTCAAAAACTGGGTTTTCAAATGTGTTGGTATTAGGTTTAGTTATTTTTTCACCATCTTTGGGGGGTACAAAAGGTGTGTGCTTGACTACTAGCTTTTTAGGTTTGGGGACAAGCACTATGTTCCCAATTTGCTTAGCCACTTTCAGCTTGGCTGCAGTAATTTTCCTTGGTTTCTTGTGTTGCTTCTCCAATACTTCCTGATTTTTCTTGCATTGTGCTTTTCCATGTGGTATGATCACATAACATTCTTTGCACAATCTATGAGGCTGCTTCTCATGAAAACACCTATACCACTTAGTGGTGTTAGCTGCAGTTACTGCTAGGACTCCTCTTAGCATAGGGTTAGCTATATTCATTCGTACACACACTCTAAAACAGTCACCAGCTTCTGGCAGGCCTTCTGGTGGGTCAACTGCAACCACTTCTCCCATTACAGCTCCAATCTCCTCAACAACTTTTTTATGGTAATGTTCTGGCAATAAGTTTTGTAGCCAGACCCAGAATAGTTGATGCTCCCAGTCGAGTTCTTTGTATGTTGCAGTGGGATCATACATATGCACAATCATCAGATGTCCATCGATCGACCAAGGTCTTTCTTCAAAAATCTTTTTCACCGCACTCCACTTCTTTAGGGTAAAAACCATTATATTCCTTTCGGTTTCCAGTACTATGACTTCTTCAGCAGGTACAAATGACCATGTGTTCCTTAGATGCCTTGAGACAAACTTTTATGTCATTCTGATTGGAGCAAAGATGGTGCCAATCAGCTGAGTCTCTGTGTCTTCTTCTTCCTCCTCATCTTCACCAGTTTCCTCATGAACCACCAGTTGTTCATTGTCTTGATCATGTTTCAGATTTGTTTCTTTCAGCTTGTCAGTTATTTTGATCATTTCTCTGGAGGTTGACATATGTGTTGTGCTTATCATCTCCATTGTAGAACTAGGGTTTAGTTGATGCCTTCGCAACCAAGAAGAAGGGGTATTTAAGGATTGAGGCAAATGTTGAACTACAAAATTTCCTTGGATCCTAGTATCATGGGATTCTCCTATATTTCCTAGGGTTGGGAGTTTGTTGTATATGGCAATATGACAGAGGATAATTGCTAAATGACCGGGATTTTTAATGCGTTTCCTTTTTTTGTTGTGAAAATTCAAAATTTGAAATTGGCGTGATAGGGGGTAACAAGTTTGACTGGATCGGGATACTAACTCACCTTCAAGCACATCAGAGACTAGATGATTTCGCATAATCCTGATTGGCCTGTTAAGTAAACACTTGATGTTGGAACTCATTGCTAAAACTAGCAGAACTCCAATGGAAGCAAACGCTATAACCACTGATGGATATGAGGCAAACGCCATTGAAAGACTGGTGAAACAGCTGCAAACGCAAGGGAGAAACAAAAGTTGTTAGTTAGCCATAACTTTTGATTTCAGAAAATAAGTTTTTGAGAAAATGAATCCAGTTGATATTTTCCGTGAAAATGCAAATCTAGAATAGACAAAACAAGAATTCAAAACTCAGATTATGTGCATAACTCATGAAATGTGCAGCAACATCGACTAGAATTCAGACTAGCTAAGGTTTAAATCTAATCAGGATGTATAAACTATCAAAACACTATGAAACTTATTAAAAATTGTATGGATTTTAACATGAAGATGATGGTAACATGGATTAATCTAATTATGAAAACGAAGAAGCAAGAACAGGAAATCAAATAGGGAAATTTTTTTTTCAAAATCGCCATGCAAGTTTTACGGAGCAGGAGATAGAAAAATCGCGAGTATACATAGCCGCTAATTTACGCGTTTAATTAAGATTAGACCAAATTTCTTCTTATCAAGAATGAGTTTACCCTAAATCCTTTAGCGCAATAGAAGTTAAGGCGGAAATGTGGGCGTTGCAGCTGCATCGCCATCAGCTGCCCGAACTTGATGGTCTTTCAGGGTAGTACCTTTCGGTTGCGTTTCCTTGTTTCAGAGAAACAAATGCAATTTTCTTTGTTTCATTAACATCGACTCCACAAAAATACAAAACAGGGACCCATTACATCAAAAAGAACCGAGTACGTAGTTCTTATTTCCAACTTGGTACTGTATAGAGAAACTTGGAGAGGATACATACCTTTTTTTTTTTTTTTAAATTTCATTTATGAGAAAATAGAGATTACATAGATTTCAAGAACATCAAGATCAAAGATCAAATTACAATAAAAAGGTACTAACAAAGAGCATTCCGTGAAGAGAAGTAACGAAACACCAACAAGAGTACCAAACAACCCAAAGATTGAAGGAATGATTTTTGGATTATAATCCAACCATTTTGATAGAGTATTTTCTTCTATAGAAAGAGATGCTCTCATGAAAGGAGAGTAATATGCCCAAAATCTTGAATCTTGATTATCATACTTGAACTTCCACTTAAGATCTCCACTAAAATCACAAAGAAATGCCATGAGAGCATATAAAGAATCTCCGTAAAGGAGAATACATAAACAAAAAGGGCAAAAAACCCACAAAAACACCATGAAATCTCCTAAAAGCAATGGAGATTGAAGCAAAAAACTAAATCAAACTTAATCTAAACTACTAATTAACAACAAAATAGAGGAAATCTGCTCAGATCTAGCCCAAAATGGACTAGATCTGAGCAGTAAGGGTTAATGGTGGTGAGAGCTTTTTGGGTTTTGAGAAGGAGCTCTAGAGAGGAGAGAGAGGGGGAAAAAGAACTAGCATTTGAAGATACAGACCGTTAATTAGCACTTTTGGTTGGAATAACCATATGCATGATTATGACTAGCCAGGAATGAACATGTATCAAACGGCATAATCCACTAGGTTGGAGTAGATAGTGAAACTGATACTAATGTACAGTGGTAAAATCATTTGGTTATCCATTTTTTTTTTGATAGGTCGATAGGAAAATTTCATTAAAAAAAAACACACACACAAGACGTGTGTGGGCGAGTACAACTTCGAAGAGCACAAAAAACTCAAACAAAAGCAATAAAAATAACAACACAACAACGAACTAAAGCCATAGAAGTTTTAAAGAACAAAGGGAAATACCGCAATTTATAGATTGACTTATGAACCAAACCATCGACCACTTCAAGAGAACTCATCAATATCTTTTTTTTGAATTGTAAGAGCAAGCACTATGGTGCCACAAATGTGGGGAGTTTCCACACAATGTAGACAAGACATGGAGGGGAAAAAAAGCAAGCACTATAGTGCATGTCTACAAATATGTGGTTTCTTAGAAACCGCCAAAAAGGTGCTCGCGGTTTTTAAGTAGCCGCGCCAGTCAACAGTTGACTTGACCTGACGCGTTTGCTAAGAAACCGCATAGAACTTGTTTTTAGACAGAAACTCGGGTTCAGGCCTCATTCTATCTTCTTCTCTTTTCTTTCCCACACACACAAAACCCTCCTCCACCATTTTTACCCCCTTTTGATTTTGAAGGAGTTTGAGGTCGATTCGTGGCAAAAAAATTATGGGTTTCTTGATGACTCAAAGGTGATTGTTTTGGAGGTTTCAATTTCTAAATCTATCCACAAAATCATCCCAAGGTATGTCGTCTTGGATTTATGGTATATCTTTTAATTTTCTTGATGATAATCCTTTCATTGGTGCTGTCAAGTTTAATACTTATGCATACGATCGTAGACCTACCAATGAACATGAAGACATGCTTAATTAGATTAGAATGAAGTAGTGGCATTACAATTATAATTAGAAATGACATAAAACTTAGGTTATAAACTATTACATTAGAAAGCTTATAAACGAAACCCAATCTATGAATCATATTCCCCTGAGTTGTTGTTGTTGTTGTTTTGTTAGAATTGTGGAT
This sequence comes from Papaver nudicaule, assembly GCA_023529015.1. Taxonomy (NCBI): domain Eukaryota; kingdom Viridiplantae; phylum Streptophyta; class Magnoliopsida; order Ranunculales; family Papaveraceae; genus Papaver; species Papaver nudicaule. The sequence goes on along the minus strand of JAJJMA010106252.1, from coordinate 7,572 downwards.
GGTAAAGGTTTGACAAATAAGGTTGCTCAAATGGGGGCCTTTGGGAAGCAAGAGGTGATGGTTGTTGAGTAAAAGATGGATGTTGAGAACCTTGTGGTAGTTGATTGTTAAAAAGAGACCGAGCTAGGGGTGTTGAATATGAAGGTGCTTGAGTAGTTTGGTGTTGTTGGAAAAATTGGATGTTTGAAAATAAAGAGGTGATTCGTATGCATGAGTAGAAGAAGTTTGACCTTGGAATGATTGTAATCCTTGAGAAGAAGCTTGTCCTCGCGACTGGGTTGCTTGATATGCTAGAGCACGTTCTTGCTTTGATAAAACTTCTTTTTGTTTGTTTTCATACCATTTCCTAGCGGTGGGGGTAAGCCTTGTGAGATCCATCGCCATGAAGGCCGCGTATTTTTCCTCTTCATCGCGTTTCGCTTGATCTTTTGTTGTGAGTACCATTTCACCTATAAGTTCAAGCGACTTTTGTTGAATAGGTAGTTGTGCGGCTTGTTGTTTCTCTAAGAAACCCATGAGTAATGAGGATGACAATTCCATCAATGACTATGGAATTTTCGGGGTGATTTTTGAGTAATTGGGATTCCTTCGGGGAGTCCACTACTTGTCTTAGACTTTTTGGAATTTCGTTTTGGACGTTTTGGGATTTCACTTGGAACGGGGTCATTGGTAAACAATTGTGTAAGGCGGTGAATTGAAGGGCGGTCAGTATTGCGGAACAATAGTGTTGGTTGTGGAAATGTAGGTACAAAGAGATCCCTTGAAGTTGTTGTTGGTGAGGCCCTTTTATTGTCACTTGTTGTCATGATCACATCTCCATCCGATTGAGCATCTAGCACAACTTAATCTTTATTTTTTTGTGGTTTTTGTGACTTATAGGCTTTCCAAAGGTTGTATTCAAACCCGAACGAAGTTCTTGGCGCCATCGTGGAAAAAAAAAGTATGTTACACGGAGAAGCTACAAAGGATGCACATAAAGGGAACAATTAGTAAGTATAAGTAGAGTTTGTTATGTTCAAATATTGAAATGAATGTAAATAATATGTAACCAAATCACAATATTCATATCATTGAAAGTAGGATTTTCTTCTCTTGATGTTGCAATACATTTGTGGAATTTCTCCAATTCTTTCTTGATTTTACTATAACCTATGTTGCACGGACACGCCTAGAAAGTTGTCATAAATGTGTCGGACACACGATCGGACACGACACACGCCGACACTTGCCCGACACGCGATGGACACGCCACATTATGTGTCCCGTGAAATTCGACACTTTACACTTTTTAGACACTTATCTGACACTTCAAGAGAGAAAATGAAAATAAATAAAATATGATGCAAATATTTTCTCTTTTTAGTGCAATTCAAGCATCATTTGTGAATCATATGCTCGTAACTTAATACTATTAATTTTATTTAATCAATAGTTAAGTATTTTGAAATAAGAACCATCATTTTGTTGAAAATTGTTGTAGATCTATTTTTAAATGGTGTATATTATACGTATATAACGTGTCCCCGTAACCCTAATTTTTTAAATTTGATGTGTCCCCGTAACCGTGTCACGTGTCCGTGTCCATGCAACATAGACTATAACCCTATTTTGAATTCCGGAACTCTTTCGCTTTGATGGATTATCCCCATTGATTGATGTGAACTTTGCTAATGTAATAGGCCATCGGTCTCTTGGCGGAAGGTGTTTGTAATTTATATTGGTATCCTAATAAGCCATCATAAGATTTTTATCTTCTTCCTCCTCAATATTCTTTCTTTTTCCTTTGTTTGTTTGTTGAGTAGGTAGTTGTTGTTGTTGTTGTTCTTGTGTTTCTTGAGAAATTGCGTGTTGTTGTTGTCCTTGTGAAAAATCGATGTTGTTCATGTTGGGGGTGTTATGAGATGAAAGATCAAAGATCAAAGATGAAAAATATAGAAACAAAGTGAAATGTTGTGTGAACGTAGAAAAATGGTGTGATTTATGATGGTAGAATGGGTGTAATATATATAAAGAGTGGCTTAAATTTGGTTGGATGGTAAAAAGAGCCGTTGGTAATTTAAACCCAAGAATCCAATGGTTAACAAAACAATACTGTTGAAAGTGGTTGGATCATGTGGCTTTAACGCATCGAGGTTTCTTACAAACCGCAGGGTGCGGCTACTAAGAAACCGCTTGGGGTAAATTCAAAACAAAAAAAAAACGGTCAATTCTAGTTACATTCTTAAAATTACTAAAAATAAAATCAACAAACAACACACTCAAATAAAATTTATTTGTCTAAAATTCGTAAATGCAATTACTTCATCCTAAACAATTCTAAAACAACTTGTGGAATTACAACACCCATTTATAGTTGTATTACTTCGTCATCGTCTGAGTCATCAACATCGATTATGCTGGCCCTCTTCAAATTTTTGCTTTGTTTTTTCTTATAGTACGTTGCATAGATTGGATCGAGGTTAGTAAAATCCATATACATTATCTCTGTCTCCTGTTGTTCTCGAAAATCTACTTTTGTTCGACGCTGGCGAACTGGGTTGAGTGTCATCATTTCCATCCACCTTGCATTTTGCTGCGTTCGGATTTGTTCCTTTTGCAACGTAGCTCTTTCCAAATACTCCATTATCCGGGAGCACCCTACGTCGATTTCAGTTACAAGGGTATCTTCTTCCTTGATTTTTCCCTTCCTAATATTTTTTTGACGACTTACCTCTCGCTTGGCTGCCTTGTTCCCAATGGGTCTCGCCATCTCCTTGTAGGTCCACCTTATTCGGTCATTAGTTGTAGTTTGGGTACCTGATGGTTGAGTAGGTGCATAGATGTTGTCGCTTGGATTCACATTTTGTTGGACGAGTAGTTCATAATCGTACCCAGGCACGGCTTCTCTCAAAAGTTCATATGCTTCATCGTACTTAAACGGCTGACCGGCCTGCCTTTGAAATTGGTCTCTGCCCTCACGAGTCTGGTAAATCAACAATGCAGGTAGGAGTTAGTTTTTTCATTTATAACCAGTTCATTCAACAGGGTAATATCTTAAAAACAAACTTACCAAGTCCTCGTGTGAAGCACCGCTCCTATTTTGACGGTGAATAGAAGTAAGAATAGCCACGAACACCTTCACCTCCTTTTTGATGTGCTTGAATCTTGATTTTATTGAGTCCGTATCTCTTGCATTAGGATTTCCAGTAAGGACGTGAAAGAGGTCAAGAATTCTTGCCCAGAAATCAGTTTTGTTTTGACCAGAACCAACAGCACCATCTATGGATATGGCAATGAAAGCATTCGTAAGTTTAATATCTTCATCAGTAGTGTAATTCCTAACCATTTTGAAGGGATTTGAGAAACAAATTCAGAGAAAAAGAGAGAATCAACTAAAATGAGATTGATTGGGATGAAAAAATAAGTTGTGGGGATGGGTTTTTTGGTTTTATAGTTGAAAAACCCAATGGATCTATTTTTTACCGTTGTGAAATGGACGGCCGGGAGTGTTTTTACCGTTGTAAAACGAAGGGTTCGGATGGAGTGTGTGAGGAGTGTAACAAAAAAAGGTCAAACAAGTATTTAAATCTGGGTGGTTTCCTAGTAAACGCAGAAAGAAACTCACACTTCATAGAAACCGCAGCGGCTTCTTAGAAACCGTATGCTGCGGTTTCTTGGTAACCGGTGAGTAAGCATTGTGTACATGGGGGTACAGATTTGCACCCCCATGTAGACATGGCTAGAGCATTTCCCCACAATGTGAGGAAATTCTCTACATGTGGGGATTTATGTGCACCATACTACTTGCTCTAAAGTTATATTAAAGTTGGACCGAGCCCCAACCCACCCCACCCCCACCCCAACCCACCCACCCACCCCGATGCAGACGAGTGGGTGGGTGGGGTGGCTGGTGTCATCACCCAACGACTTTACCACTGTACTACAATGACATCTGCAGACTCATCAATATCCTTAAAGCGTATACTCTTGTAATTTTTCTCAGCATCACAAAACATTTTTCGACGATTTTCCTTCGAAGATGGAAAACTTATACCCATAACGGAACCAAAATCCAAGAGTTTATTTGTTGAATCATTAGAAGATGCAAGAGATCTTGCAGTACCTTTCTTTTTTGCGCTCAAAGTACCAATAGGGAAGAGACAGGTCGCTTTAGATTTTAGACTCACTTTTTTGTTGTATACAAAATTTGATTCCGACGAAGACTTGTTGGATTGTCGTCTCCAAGTTTCTCACAACTAACTCCGATGTAGCAACCTCCTCCTTTTCAAGATCATGAACTCTAGTAATCCTATTAATTACTAGAGTTCGAAACTCGTTTAGCACCAGAAAAATTACCGTTCCAAAAAAGAAAAAAAAAAACTCAAATGATCTAGAAGCAGTAAATTTCATCCTTCCACACTAAAAAAATTCGTTACCACCACAAAAATTATAGATCAAAAGAAGAAAAAAAGAACTCAAATGAATCATAATACATCCAACACTTAAACTCAATTATGTTGTTACACACCCATGCGGAAAAAAAATAATCTAGAAGCAGTAAATTTAATTCGTTCCACACTAACAGGGAGGTAGTCAAACGTGAATTAAATGGATTTCCAGGGAGTTCTTATTTCAGTGACTTTCAGAGATTCTCTGGAAATCTAGATATTTCTAACAACTCTCTGAGAGATTTCCAGTGACTCCCTGAGAGTATTTAGTGATTTATAGATACAATTTAAGTGAATTTCAGAGAGTCTTTGAGATTTATAAAGACAAAAATATGGATAATAACTAATCAAAAATTCATATCATCTACCATTTTTTTGCACGTCACAATAAATAAAAGCGCCACGACGTATGAATGGAAAATAAAAATTCCTAGTGAAAGATTTTTATGAGAAATTTTTACACTCCTGTATAAGGTAGATTGTAGCATTATATGTATCAAAAAAAAATAAAAAATGTGCAGTAACTAAAATCTTGAATATCATACTCAAATATTGCATTAATAATTGTGTGTATTAGCATCAAATATTGCATATCCGAATTTCTTAACAAAAAGTATTCTCTTAACACTATCGTGTTTGCAAAGTATCTCTTAAAAATATTTTCTTACCTTTCTCGTGCCACCATGAGTATAATCATGCCAAATCATGAAGTCACAATTGTTTGCCACCATTTTTCATCTCCACAAACATAAAATGCAAGTCTTCCAAAATCTCACCTATGTAGGAGAGATTTCTTCCATGCCTATTTTTCTAAAAAAGTCCCTCAAAATCTGTAAAACCAACAAATCAATGATTTCGAAGTCTAAATCCAATAACAAGGGTGTTTGCGTGACTCCCAAAGAGTTCCAATTCAATAACAAGGGTGTTTGCGTGAATTTTTAAAGAATTTAAATGACTTAAAAAAAATCTCTATCCAATAACAAGAGATTTTAGGAGACTCTCTTAAAATCATTATTGAATAACAATGGAATTGGAAATTTCCTAGAAATCTATCTAAGTTACGTTTGACTACCCCTGTAAAAATAGCAGTTCATGCCAATTAAAACACCGGCGTTTTACCATAACAACGACAGTAAATATTTTCTTCCACTCTTCTTATCAACACCAACAAACAAAAAGAACAACAAATGTTGAAGTCACTATCTCAATCCAGTCCTCCTCTCTCATTAATTTTCGAACATGATCCCAAATGTGTAGGATCCAACCCACTGCTGCGTCAGCTACACCTTAGACATGCAAAGATACATCCGGGAATCTTGTGTACGTCTCTACTATGACAGATCTTTTTTCACCATTAATAGTAGTATCCATTCACCAATTTAAGCAACCACACCCCTGCATTTCATATTAAATTACAATGCAACCCTTCGTTTCCCTATAAATTCATTCCTCAATTTCAGTCGATTCTTACAACATTTTCTTGCCTTCAAAAATCAGTTTTTACAATAGAGAAAGAAAATCAAAAGAGTTCCACTAGAAAAACAAAGAGAGTTCGCCCCTTTCATGGCACTGAGAAACACAAGAATCCTATTGAGAGAATTTGAGAAAAAATCTTTGAATACTTTGGCTGCTTCTTCTCCGGTTCTCGGTTCGGTGGTCACTTCCGCCGACCCATGTTCTTTTGATTTATCAACACCAACAACAACAATTACCACTGAAGCGTCGACGGAGAAGGATAGACGGTCGTCGTTTGAGATACAATTGGATTTTAACGATGGAAAGAAACTTTTCTCGTCGGTGACGACGGGGAAGTTGATAAGATCAATGTTGAATCAACAAATGGCTTCTTATGAACCTATTGTTGATGTTGGTATCAAAGTCATGCGGTCAAGATTAGCAGAAACCATGATCATTAAAGATGTTATTATGTCCGTTGTGAAACATACATTTTACGATCATTTCTGTGCCGGTGAGAATTTAGATGAAGCTAGAAAAACCCTTCAGAAGCTTTGGAATGGTGGGTTGAAAGGAATCATGGATTATGGTTTAGAAGATGCCACTGATAATGCGTCCTGTGACCGGAATTACAACGAGTTTCTTAAGATTGTCGAGACCACCAAATTGCTCCCTCCTTCCTCTGTAAGCATTAGTTTCATTCTGTTTTTTACATATTAAACGCTCTGTTTGCAAATTCTGTTTCTTGTTTTGAACTGAAAATTGAGAATTTTTGTGTGTAACTGCAGGTAAGTTACGCATGTGTAAAGGTAACGGCGATATGTCCGATTTCGCTGCTAAAAAGAGTAAGTGATTTGCTAAGATGGGAACATAAAGATGCTTCATTTCATCTTCCATGGAAAGTTGATACATTGCCAATGCTTGCCGACTCAAGCCCTTTCTATCACACAGTGGAAAGACCGAACCATTTAACACCAGCTGAAGAATATGATCTTCATCAAGCTCACCAAAGACTAATCAAATTGTCCGAGAAATGTTCGGAATCGAAGCTGCCGTTACTCGTGGACGCCGAATACTCGTCAGTTCAACCGGCTATTGATTACTTAACATATTCAACAATGATAAGGATTAACAAAGATGGGAATAGGATTGTACATGGAACAATACAGACGTACTTCAAAGATGCAAAAGAAAGACTAATTCAAGCCACAGAGGCTGCTGAAAAGATGGGTGTCATGTTAGGACTTAAGTTAGTAAGAGGAGCTTATTTATCGAGCGAATCGCAGTTAGCTTCTTCGTTAGGATTTCCGTCACCGATTCACAAAAGCATCCAAGATACACACGCATGTTACGATGAATGTGCTTCGATTATGCTCGAGAAAGTCGCAAAGGGTACTGGAGCGGTTGTTCTTGCTACTCATAACATTGAGTCAGGGAGAGCTGCAGCATCTAAAGTGGAGGATTTAGGATTAGAAAAGAGTAGTGAGAAAGTGCAGTTTGCACAGTTGAAAGGAATGGCAGATGGGTTGTCATTTGCTTTGAAGAATGCAGGTTTTCAAGTTAGCAAGTATCTTCCTTATGGACCTGTTGAAATGGTTATCCCTTATCTTCTAAGGAGAGCTGAAGAGAACAAAGGCCTTTTGTCTGCTTCAACTTTTGATAGGCAACTAATGAGGTTTGTTAATTTCTT
>JAJJMA010106203.1:0-10396 GCA_023529015.1 Papaver nudicaule | reverse complement strand
CCACCATCGTCTGTGCGGAGAGAAAAATGAGAGGAGGAAACCAAACAAAACCCAACCTTGAAATCAAAAAATCTCACCAACGAAAACATGGTAGATGATCCAATAGCACCTTCATCAATAGTAATTGTGATATATCCACACTATGATTTCTTCTCTCAAAGTTGTAAAATAGATCTTGATAGGCTGTCTATTTATTATTCTTTACTGTCTAAGCTCTATTTGTCTGGATCAGATTAGGGGCCAAATTGGCTAGATCCGGTTAAATTCTGCACGGAAGTTCGCTGAAGCATTCGAAGTGAAAAAGAGGAACAAGACATAGTGGATCTAAATGGTTAAGAAGAAGAAGTTAAAGAAACTGATATAATCTAATTAGTTACGATGCAAATTGTAATTTGGTCACTCAATGACTTAATCAATCATCATCCATGATGTTGTTGTTTTTAAAAGTTAGTTTGTTTTCTGTAACTAGTTGCTTATTACATCGGATTCTGGTCCTTTTGACGCTTATTCTTATTCGAGGTTTTATGTAATTTTGGTCAGATCATCTAGTAACAGTAATGTTCATAAATTTTTAAGCAGACTATCTAATTTTTGTTATTTTCTACGTTGAAATCTATCATTGCAACTGGATGTGCGTCACTGTTTCAATCTCTTATTACAGTGGCTTACCAAATGTATACCAGAGAACCACTTATTTGGCCACCACACAAACGTTTGGGAGAGTCTGCCTGCTGCATTCGCTGAGGGGTCACTAGTGAAGGATAAACAAAGATAGAAGTTTGTTGTGTGCATACCAGAAGTATGATTGATGGGATCATGGGAATATAAATGTTACTGAGAATTTAAAGATCTTGGTCATTGTGGTCATGTTGTTCATAGACTTTTTCTCCTTTTAAGGGTTGACAGTTGCGAGGAAATTCAGCAGAGACAATTTCATAAAAATTGTTGTTATCATATACATAGCCAACAAAATGGAAACACAATCATTATTGTAATCTACCATCACTCTTATCTAGCTATCCAACAATCTGTGAAAGAGTTGCATAACACCCAAAACCAACAGAGAAAACTCTAATCTGCAATTTCAAGCCATATGAAAGTACTAGTAAGAGCAAGAACAACTTCATCTATAACAAGCCCACGGAACATCATTGGTTTTTACGGAAACTCATGAATACTAATACGAGTGCCATTCGAAGCTGGTAAGATTCTCTTCCAGAATCTGCTCAATTTTTTCGTACTGTGAAAACATTAATAATAACAGGACAACACTAATTTACAATTTCAAGCAATAAACCCAATACCTCTTCAAAGCACTAATATACACTTTCAAGCCGTATGAAGCAATGACAAGGATTAGTTTTAGTTGTTGCAAACATCAAGATGTGATTGGTTTCTACTTTCTTGTTACTTTCTGTTAACATTCTAATTTAATCAACACAGATGATAATCTCTTGCTGAATGGCGGATACGACGCACAAGGTATTGATAGATTCAACACAAAAAGAAACTAACTTATCGCCGAATGTTGGATTCGAATACGGGCCAGCATTTCCCACCAATTTCGTTGGTGGCTTACTAGATATAGCTTTCATTTGAGATTATTTGGACCGTTTCTCGGACCATTATCTTGTGCAATTACAAGATTATGGTGATCAAATGAAATAAGGCATTCTAATCTACATGAATACATGGTTACGAAATTAGGCTTTCGTTTCTTGTAACTCTCGCTCAACTTGTTGGGTATAGATATTAGTATAATTGTCTCTGAGACATTGCATTGCAGTATTAATGTTTCTTAATCATGGTTTATTTAAGGAAAACCAAACAAACTAAATGGACATGTGAAAAACGAAAACAAACAAATTCGGACCATTTCTCGGACTGAGTCAGATCCAAACAAACATGGCGTAAATCAACAAAACACTTGTGAGGTTGACATTTCCGGCTGATCCTATTTAAACAAACCATTGAGTCATCATGAATCTGCTAGCTAATATCTTGCGGGAAGCATGTGGAAGATAGGATTCATATCCTTATGTCCCATTAAAAATGCACAGACCCCATTAAGTAAAGCAGAAGTACACAACTTGAAATCTATTAGACAGAAGTAATGCGGTTATGGCAAGTAGGAACTGTAGGATTACTTCTTCTTCAAGTACTCCTAATCGCAGCAAGTGCATTTGCTTATGCCCTGACTTAAGAAACCCCAACAAACTAACATACCAAAGAATTTAACAAACCCATTTCTAGCATTGAATTAAACAATCAATTCAATACAGGATGGTCATATCAAGGCACTGCGACGTATGTCGTCTCATCATCAGAAGGAAATAATTCAATAGAACTGAAAAGTCACAACTTAGTTACCACGCACAAATCTGTCGGAGATAATCTCATTTTAACCAGGTATGATGCATTAAAGGACTAGTTCATCATCAAAGCTGTCAGGGAGATTAGCAAGTTCTACATTTCCGATGTTTCATAAAAAATGGAGATTCGCAACCATGTAGTCATGTAGATTAGTAAGCTTAATTTAATCTCTTCGCCGTATAATCTTGTTTAAACGAAATCCCAATTATAAAGCAAGGGAAAGCGGTTCTTTAAAAAAAAAAATCAGATAGCAAAATCAAAATCGGTTCTCCTAAACTCTCCCTGTGTACCAAATGGAAAATCAGAACCGTCTATATAGATATGTCCTGTCCGCAAGTACGACCAGTCAAATACATGGAGCAGCCGTTAGATTAATAGGTAAAATTTAAATCAAGGGTGATAAGGAAACCCTAGATCAAATAGGTAGATCTCAAACTCTTATAAGTAGTATAGTTTTATTGAATTGCCTCTCATTTGCGCCTCCATCGTTTCTGTAGAGAAACGAAACCTAACCTTCAAAACAAACGATCTCAGCAGAGGGATCATGGAAGAGAATACAATAGCATCATGATCAACAAGAATGAGAATACATCCACACTATGAGTTTTCCTCTCAAAGTAGTAAAATAGCGGCTACATCATTTTCTATGACATTGTTTTTTTCCTGGATCGTACTGCAAGTATTAGATCAGGGGTTAGATAGGCTTGATCTAGAATATATTAAGATGAAATTGTTGTGAGAAGAGCGGTGAAGCATTTGAAGAGAAAAAGAAGAAACAAAGAAATCAGAGATATAGTGGATCTAATCAGTTAAGAAGAAAATTAAAGAAACAGATTTAATAATAAATAATCATCCATGTTGTTTCAAATCTTAAGTTTATTTACTATAACTTGTCTCGTATCTCAGATTCTGGTCTTTATGTTTCATAACTTTTTCAGCATATTTAATTTTTCATAGATGGTCAATAAACATGTATAGATGGTGTAAGTGTAATGTTATTGTTGTCTACATTGAAATTGTGCATCACTGTTTCAACTTCTTATTGACAGTGGCTTAGCAAATGTATACCAGAGACTCACCCATGTGAGTATGACCAACTTAGAGCCACACACAAGTTTGAGAGTCTGTCTCTACATTTACCGAGGGGTCACTAGTGAAGTTTATGTGCCAATGCTTGAAATTATATGCACTCTATCAAAATCTTTAAGTTTAGCAATCACATTTGCAGTGATCTGTTCATGACCAAATCATTTACACAACAAATGCAGTGCCTCCTAGATTGAGAGAGGAGGGCATGTTTAGGATCAACAAAGAAAAGTTAAATCAAGTAACTTTATGTTTAGGATCGATCAACAAAGAAAAGTTAAATCAAGTAACTTTTTTGTGTACATACCAGAAGTGCCTCCTAGATTTACAGGAACATATTGTTACGGAGAACAAAAAGATCATGGTCATTGTGGTCTTGTTATTGATACAGTTGTTCTCCTTTCGGGGTTAACAGTTGCAAAGAAATCCAACATTTCAAATGCATCAATTTTCCACATTTTTATTGTTTATTATGTCTTAAAATTTCCACAAAGCTTAACCGGAGACGCACCATTGCAGAAAGTGACGGAAGTCCACGGATGAAATGCTTATAAATGAAGTATCAACGACAGGACTTGATCAATGAAGACTCTTGCTACTAGGTTACATGTGCATAATGCTGGCAATTTATTTTGATAATATTTTTGGACTTGATCATTAAAGATTAAAAATTAAAAACCAAAAGTGAAAGCCATGACTAAGAATTTAAGATAGCAAATGAAATTTAGTATTGCTGCAAGGACCAAGGGTGACATCTTAAACATCCAACTCAGATGACCAGGTTTGAGACTCCACATCTGCCGGTCATGATCTCTCTCGGTATAACGTTGTTTGTTCATTGGGCAACTGAGGCATTATCATACATGAAACACTCAAAAACGGAAAGTCTGATATAAGAAACTTCCCTCGTTTCCTAAAGTGCAAAACAATTTGGCATAAGTTATTCTAATTTTGCTCTTTGTTGTGTTAAACAGACGACCAATTGGCACGATAAAGGAAACGACTGCTTAATGCCTTCCGATAGGTTACTGAATTCTACAAAGAGTTGCCTTGCAGTATAGTAAGCTTGATTTCATCCCTTCACCTTGTAAATAGAAATCCAATCCATCTAAACACTACACGTGTATCAATACGAAATCACAACCGTGTATATAGATATGCCCGGTGCACAATTGCGGTCAGCCAAATGCACGGATCAGCCGTTAGATTGTTTGATAAAATGAAATGAACGATGATAAGCAAACCCTAAACCAAACGGACCCTTACAAGTAGTATAGTATTCTACGAAACTGCCTCTCATTTGCGCCTCCATTGCATTGTCTGTAGAGAGAATGAAAGGAAGAAATAAAACCCTAACCATCAAATCCAACCATCTCTGTAACAAAATCACGGCAGATGATCCTATAATGGTATTGGAATGTTTCCGCACTATGATATTTCCTCTCAGAGATGTAAAATCAACTTCATTTCTCTCATCAAATTCTTCATTATCTATTTGGCGTGTCTACTTATGTGAGATCTGATTAAAATCCAGCATAAGCTAGGCAGTACAGTATATCCTAGGCAGTACCAGCATACTGAAGCATATGAAGCACTACAAGAGAAGAAGAGAATCATACATTATTGGATCCAGGATCAATATCAGCATCAGGCAGATCTAGACAGTGAAGAAGATAAGAAATCAAGGAGGAGGATAAGGACGTTGAAGGAGCATTAGAATAGAAGAAGAGAAACCATACATAGTGGATCAAATCAGTTGATAAAAGTTACTTTGTTGAACCATCCAGATTATAAGTATAGCAGGCAAAAGGAAAGTGGGTGATTTAATCTAATCTATGTTGTTGCAATAATTAGTTTATTTGCTGTATATTTGTTTAGTATCTCCGATTCTGGTCTTTATGACGAAAATCGTATCAACATTAATCTGATATCTAATTTTTGATAGATTTGTAAATTCTTTATGGTGTGATATTGTTTTTTACTCACTGCACAACTGGATCTGGATGTACAACATCTTGTTGACATTTGACAGTGGTTTAGCGAGTATGACCAAACTGAGAGTCACAACTTAACTACCACCAAACACAAGTTTGGTGTCTTTCTACTACTTTTGCCGAGGGTTCATCAGTGTAGTGTCATTGAGAGCCAAGGCTTGAATTACAAATGATGTGTCCTGACCCGTCCTACGGTTGAAGGAATTGAAGCAGTGCTCTGTTTCATGACCAAGACAATTATAGACCAATACTCACATCCCAAGCTGTCAAACCATAATCTGGGCAAGAGTTGCAAGAAACATAGTACCAACAACACATATTTAAAATTTCAAAATGTAATTCATAATCACAGATCTGCAAAACCCTGACTTTGAAATACCACCAACAAAGAATGTAAAAAACCCATTTCTAGCCTAGAATGCAACAAATGACATCTTAAACATCCGTAGCAAATGAAATTTAGTATTGCAAGGACCAACCAAAGGGTGACATCTTAAACATCCAAAGCAGATGAGGCCCTGTATTTCTCAACATCAGCAGGTCGTGATCTCCCTCGGTGTAACGTTATTTTTTCATTGGGCAACTGATGCATTATCACACTCACAAGAAAATTGAGATAAGAAACTTCCCTGGTTAATCTGTCCGTTGACAATTCAGCCCAAGGTATACGTGTTTATGCAGTTTGGTAGATGCTGTAAAGTATGGCTTCTCCACAGTTCAAGCCAGAGTGAACTTTTAGTTGGGGTTAACATATTGCCACGACAAGGGAATGGATTCCTTAACGGCCTTCCGATGATCCGTTACCAAATTCTATGAGGAGTTACCTACCAGTAACACATACAAGTATAATATTAAGTTTAATTTCATCTCTTCACCTTGCAAATCCAAATTCCACTCGGCTCTTTAAATAGAAATCCAATCCTTTTAAATTATCCATTGTATCAAACACAAAATCACAACCGTCTATATAGATATGCCCTGTTCAAAAGTACGGTCAGTCAAATACACGGATTAGCCGTTAGATTGTTGGATAAAATGAGATGAACGATGATAAGAAAACCCTAAATTAATCGGGGAGATCTCTGACCCTTATAAGTAGTATAGTCTTCTATCTCCTGCCTCTCATTTCAACCTCCATATCATTGAAAAGTGAAAGGAAGAAACCAAGCCCTAGCCTTCAAATCAGACGATCTGAGCAGCGGAATCATGGTAGATAGCATCATCATCGACAAGAATGACACATTATGAGTTTCCCTCTCTAAGATTTATTTTCAGTGATTTCAGTTAAACTATGTCTAAAATTCTGGGGTTAGTCTGTTCTCCAGGATCAGTTACACAATCAGGCTGATCTGGTGATCAGAGTAGAGAACAAAACAAAAATGTGCTGCATAAGTTAATCATCCATGTTTGTTTCAATAATTAGTTTAATTGCTGTAACTTCTTCTTCTAGTATTTCAGTTTCTGATCTTTATGAAGAAGATAGTAATTCTTGGTCAACCTTATCTGTATGAATATTAATCTTAATATGAAAATCTAGTATCAGTCTCCAAACTTTATACCGCATATCTAATTTTTGATTGCTCTGCAAATCCTTTACCAACAAACATGTATGAATGGTGTAATTTTATTTTCTACATTGAAATTTATCACTGCAACTGGATCTGGATGTGCCACTTCTTATGAACAAACTGAGAGCCACAACTTAACCACAACCAAACACAACTTTCGTGTGTCTCTATTGATTTTTCCGAGGGGTCATTAGTGTAGTTTCATTTACACTCCAATGCCAAAGTCTATGATCTCACATCTTAAGCTGTCCAATAACCTGTGCAGCTGATGGAAGACACCCAATACCAACAACAATACACTAATTTCCAATTCAAGCCGGATGAAGCAATCACAAGAACGTTATTTTTTAAGCGGGTGAAAAAACTGGAAAAGAACTAGTACATACATAACTGCATCCCAATTTGACAAGACATTTTTTTTTTTTTTTTTGGGATCGGTATGGGTACGGGTTCTTTCTTGGTTGTAATGTACCTGTTTAGTTTCTATGTTATCTTTGTGTTAACCTTCTCATTTAATCAATACAGCTGATAATATGTTGCTGAAGGGTGGATGCGGATACACACCAGGTATTGAGAAATTCAACAAAAAAAAACTTTTTGCTGAACGGTGGATTCGACTATGGGTCAGCATTTCCAAACAATTCCTTTGGTTGCTATACGATGCAGAATCAAATCAAACTCAGCCGCCAATAATCCAATGGGCTAGACAATATTAGGTACAGTGAAATACTCCATATAACTACTACAAACGTTAATTACCTTGTTCCACAAAGAAATGCTGCAGTGGAACTTGTTTTAGGGAAATAAAGTGGTATACAAACAACAGTTACTCTGCAAAAAGGTATTAACTTTCATTATTAACTTTCATTATTGATTATAATGATTCATGCGTTGGTCAATTCCACGGTAATTGAAGCAGGTTCAGGAGTCGAGCATTAGGAAGTGGCAAATGCATTACTCATAATCACAGATCTGCAAAACCCTGACTTTGAAATACAACCAACAAACATGTAAATTAGTAAGCTTAACTTCATCTCTCTTCACCGTAATCTTGTAAATCAACGAAATCCAATCATTCTAAACACAAACTCCACGTGTACCAAAACAAAATCACAACCGTCTATATATATGCCCAGTCCACCAAGTAAGGTCAGTGAAATACATGGGCCAGCCATTAGATCAATTGGTAAAATTGCAATGAACGATGATCACTATCCTAGATAAACCCTAAATTAGATGGGCCAG
Organism: Papaver nudicaule; assembly: GCA_023529015.1. Taxonomy (NCBI): domain Eukaryota; kingdom Viridiplantae; phylum Streptophyta; class Magnoliopsida; order Ranunculales; family Papaveraceae; genus Papaver; species Papaver nudicaule. The sequence goes on along the minus strand of JAJJMA010106203.1, from coordinate 2,130 downwards.
ATCTAAATTCCCTATAAGTAGTTTAGTGTTCTATTGCCTCTCATTTGAGCCTCCATTTTCAGTGTAGAGAATATCATAAGAGGAAACCAATCCAAACCCTAGTCTTCCAATCAAACGATCTGAGTAACCAAATCATGGAAGATGATCCAATAACATCATCATCAACGATATATCCGTACTATGATTTCTTCTCTGAAAGTTGTAAATTAGTATTAGTGCATTACCCATTTATGTTTCCCTGATATATGGATTATTTCATATTCGTATATGTAGAAGAAAGGTGACATAGTAGCAGCTCAAGGATAGCAGACAGAAGTACAACAAAGATGCAGAACCATAAGAAATTTAATCAGCTCAAGATTAGTAGATCTAATCAGTTAAGAAGAGAGAAACAGATGCAGAACCACTATGAAGTTTATAATTTAGTCACTGCATGATTTAATCATCCATGTTTGTTTCAATAATTGTTGTTACCTTGATTAGTATTTCAGATTTTGGTCTTTATGAAGAATATAGTTATTCTTGTTTAACCTTCTATGAAACCATTTTTTTTATTCTGTACATACGAGAACTATATATCTATAGGATTCAGAATGTACTCGAGAACGAATGAATCCGAAAGGACACCACATTATTATAGAAAGTTGTGTCACTAGGTGCTGGATTTTCATGAACAGATACTCCAGAAGGGAAATCAGTGGTCAAGCCCCTCCGTGGGCAATATACTAGTAGAATTAGTACAATTCAGTTGAGTTGGTTTAAGATTAAATGTAAGTAGATATTGATTTGATTTTTTATTTTTTTTTATCTTTTAATGTTTGATTAACCTTTCCATTTTGGCTTCAATATATCGCATATCTGATGAAACTGCGACTTGATATGACAATCCTGGTATGGAATTGTTCAATTCTTAATTGCTACTATTCACCATCCGGTAGCATGCCTTTATAATAACTTGGATACAAACAACAGTTACACTGAAAAAAGGTTCTAAATATCACATGGAAATTTCCATTGGTGATTATAATGATTCATGCATTGGTGAATTCCATGTGGTAATTGAAGCAGGATTAACAGTTGAGCATTGCGTATTAGAAAGTCTAGGAAATAATCCGTGGATATGCACGGTCCACCAAGTACGGTCAATCAAATACATGGGCCAGCCATTAGACTAATAGATAAAGTTTCAATGAACGTTGATCGATAGACCCTAAACAAGAGAAACCCTAAATTCGATGGGGCAGATCTCCAGTCGCCCTTTATAAGTAGTTCAGTGTTCTACTGCCCTTCATTTGCGCCTCCATCTTCTGTGTAGAGAAGAAAACAAACCCTTTCTTTTGACGGAGAGGATCTAATAAACATTAGATCGTCGTCAACAATATAAACGCACTATGAGTTTTCCTCTCAAGGTTGTATAATCTATTATAGCAGATACCATTTCTTATTCATATGTAGAACAATGGTGGAACGAATCGGTTCCAGAATATTATAAGTACAACATAGAAACCAGAGAGATAGTGGATTTAATCAATTAAGAGAAGACATATAGATAAGAAGAAAGAAACTGATGCAGAACCATAAGAAGGAAAGTGGGTGATGAAGAATGTAATTTAGTCATGCATTTAACTATCCATGTTGTTTCAATTATTAGTTTAATTGCTGTAACATTGTTTAGTATTTCAGATTCTCGTCTTTAAGAAAACGATAGTAATTCTTTGTATACGATTTAGAATGTTCTAGATAACCCTCATTTGGTTTGAGTGTTTGATTAACCTATCCATTTTGGCCTCAATCTATTCCATTTTATCATGTCTACTAAGTTTCCACAAAATTTAATTATTGGAGACTCACTATTGCAGAGAGATAGTGAAAGAAGTCCACAAATGAAATGCTAATAATTGAAGTATCGACCGAGATATTTGATCAGTGATCAATCCACTAGTTTAGATTTTTTAATTGCTACTATTTCACCATCCGGTAGCATGCCTTTATAAACGGTACCATGTCCGCCTTTGCCGATGAATCTATTTGGGTTGAAGTCATTTGTCATGTTCCATAATTCTTCAATTACAAAGATTCAGCCTGCGCTGTCAACTCTACCATCATTTGAAGTGATCTTTTGATTTAACA
>JAJJMA010106196.1:0-16228 GCA_023529015.1 Papaver nudicaule | reverse complement strand
AGTTTCCTCGTTAAAAAACATTTGGTGTCTTGTATGCTTTTACTTTCCGCATTATAACTCTGATTTATAATTAAAGCACCAAGTAGTACGTTATTGCCTAACTGTTGAGATTACTCCAGTTAGAGGTTTGGATATTGATTTTTGAGATCGTCCAGACTTTTACCATAAGACTCACGAGCCAAAACGAAAAGTTGGTAGTATTTCGGTACCCCTTCTTTTTCAGTTGGTATCAGAGCGGGTGAACACATTAAAGACGTAACTGTCTGTGTTTATCTTGGTTCGTGAAATAACGTCAAAATGAAGGGATCAGGCTTTGATTACTCAAAGTCATTGGGATTGTCCGCTCCAAAGGCATCCACTCCATCTGTTTCACAACAGACTGGAATAAATTCTGGTGAACTTTATAGTGCAGTAATCCAGAATGATCCTTCTTCATCCAGAAATCTCCGTATTGAACAAACAGAGGAATACATATCCTTGGGAGAGAAATATGTTCAAAGTCTAAGTGATCTCCATGATGCATACACTCGAGAGTGCTCACTTTCAGAACTCCTAGAACAACAAGTCCAGAAATTGGAAACAGTTGTTCAAGAACTCAGAGAGTCTAAAGAGAAGATTTCTTCTTTAGAAACTGCTCTTACTTTGAGTCAAAATCGTGAAAAACAAATTGCGGAAAAACACGATTTGGAGATTGAAAGCATTCTGACCAGCAGAAGGAATGTAGAAGATCATTTAGCCAATGCTCAAGAAAGATGCAAAATTCTGGAAAAAGAAAATCTGAAACTTATGGAATTGTCCCAAATCCATAATGAGTCAGAAACAATTTCAGGAAGCGATGTGGAGAAACCGAACACCCTGCCTATCACATCTGCATCAGAAAGAGTCATTGAATCTGCTAAAGTCAATAATAAAAAGAAGGCAAAACCTTCGGTCACCACGAATGTAGTGACTACATTATCTGATTCCTCAGGTAATGATAGTGATAAGCAGAATGGTGGTAAACGATATGAAATTACATATCGATTTTGTAAAAAGAAAGGACACCACCAAGGAAACTGTAATAGTCAGAAGAAGAAGAAGCAGCTTGATCAACTGCAACACACGTTAAACCTTGTGTTGAAGAACGTGTCTGAACTCTGCAGGTCTAATCCACGGGTGATCCCTAGAAATAAGGCCTACATGAGATCATCTTCGCCCATGAAAAATGGCAGAACTATTACAGAAAAATGGAGACATAATGATCAACCGTGGGATAAAAGGACTTGGGTCTCACGGAGTAAGTCTCCTAACAAGACAACTAATTCTTTAAGAAACCAGTCTCATCCCAATCGATTGGTCACTCAAGAAGAGTTACACAAAGCGTTGTCTGATATTGCTAAGCAATATCACTCCCAAAGGAAGAAGTCTAGAAGTTCCTCCCACACTGGGTCACATGATGACAACAGTAACTTCTATGATAATCCCAAGGGAATGTCATCTCGTCCTAGACAATGGCAGAAAGCTGGTGAGTCTCCAGGAACTCACCAAGGCACTAAAGTCTAGTGTCAACCAAGCTTCCTTATTTTTGTACTGGAAATAAGGAACGCTTATCATAGGATTAACATCCTAAACTATACAGTACCCCTTGGCAAAAATAAAACTCTATTGCCACTGAGAAAAATACTGAGAAACGTATAAACACTAAAGCAGACCTATCAGTTTGTAAACCAGTTCGCGAACGTGTGAACGTGTTTTCTGTACGTAAAACTCAGAAAGAAACCTGCATTAACCAGCTGGCATCATTCTCTCTTTACGAAAACTAAAACTCTGTTTTCGATTTACTCAAATCAGAATGCAAACCTGATGGGACTCTGGGTATGCAGTGTTTGAGTCAATCCTTCCTTGGTATTCTTCTATAAATACCTAAACACCTGAAAAATTCTCATTCAAGTGTTTTCTTGCCTACTTTGTTTGAAGCCATGAACAAGTACTGCATGACAGGAAGTAAGAAGAAGAGAATTCTGGTTAATGAAGCTTTGTCTCCTCCTAAGATCAAAGGAAGAGATGCCAAGGTTTCCTGCTACTTTGCCTTCTACTATCAGGCCTTTGAAGAAGCTGATATGTATAACGGTGATGTCTTATATGATATCATCCAGAGGTGCAAAGAGATTTTTCCTCAGCATAAGGAGAACATGATAGACTGTGATTTGCTTGGCCACCAGACGGAAGAAGTGTTGATTGAGATCATGCTCATGAAAGCACAATTAAGAAATCTTGTCAATGGCAAAAAGATTGTTTTCAATGATGCAAAGGAAACAAAAGACAAGTCTTCCATGAGCAAATCTGCCTAAAAACAGTGTTATCATAGTTATCTTATAGTTTTGAGTAGATCAGATTAGTTGGTTCCTTGTGAGAACTTGTTCTTACTTTTGCCTAAGGAATATAAACTAAATCTGTTTAGTAGTTTGCCATTCATGCTTTTTAGAGTTTTTCAAGCATGTACTACTTTATTTCATTAATAAAAGTTCTTTTTAGATGTTATTAATGATGTTTGCAATATTTGATTTGTTTACCTCAATCTTATTGCAAAACATAGACGTTCGGCTTCAGCAAAAGCTTTGTTAACGGTTATTGCAGCAGAACGAGCAGAAGCACGAGTCAACTCTTCGGTCTGAGAAGCCACAGCAATGGCCACCCTCGTGTCAAAATCACAGAGATGACTCTTCAAAAGAACATTCTCGACGACAATAGCTTCCTCTCGAGCCTTGGATTCCTCAGAAACACGTCTATACTGATACACCAAAAGAGTAACCGCATCAAGTTTGGCCCGCAACTCCGTCACCCGGTCATCAAAATCAGATACTTGTGAATCCAAGGGAGGGTCAGGACCTTTCGAGCAAAACGAAGACCAATCCACGGGTTTCACAACAACAAAAGACAAGGGGGGTGCTGGGTAGCAGACCTCACCACTGATTCAAGAAGACCAGATGTAGAAGGAACACAAGCCTCGGCTGAGAAAGATAAGAGCTCAGCTACGCCTTTCACATTCACTTGTGTTTCGTTGGCAGAGGAAAACTTAGGATATTGACTATCTTGCAAATCAGCATCATCGGTGATATCAACAATCATGGAAGCTTGAACAGCAGAAACCACAGGGGCAGGTACGCAACTCTGAGTACCAACATCAACATCACTATGATGGCCGAATGAGACATCTTCGAAGTTGTCCTCAACATTCGCACTCACTCGGGAAGCAAAAGACTCCTTTGGCTCACCAACTCCGCTACCAATGATCCCCTCAGCTTTCTTCCTCACATTCCTAATAGTTGGCTAAAGTCATAAAACCATTTGCCAAAGGCATGGGCAAAGGGGGATAAACTAACTATACACAAAGGAAAACATCGATTACCCATACCTTCGACAACGGAGTGGCGCCGACCGACTTGTTACTAGCATACTTCGTCAACTCGTCACCAACTTTCCTCTTCCGGATATAAGCACTATCACTGGCACTAGGCAAAGGTGCGGTAGTCCTCAAAGACTGGTCAACCGAAGAAGAAACAGATCATTAGACAAAGTATGAAAGTAAAAGAGCCAAAAGCAAAAAACGAAGATTCATACCCGTGAAGGAGCTGGATTAAAGCGCCAAGCAACAAAATCACGATAACGAAGAGGAAGGTCCTTCATCGAGCGAGGAATAAGAATGCCAGGATGAGACCGAGACTTTCTAAAGCCAGCAACCTAGGGACCAGAAACGCGAAGAGGAGTACGCATCTAACGGTGATCACGACTCAGACGAAGCCTTTGGTCATCTGGGAAAGGGAAACCAACAGTCTCGGGGATAACAGACAAATCGGGGTCATCGCAGTCATCCAATAAAAGAGGAACCTATTTGCTTAGAAGAAACGGCAAACCGACGGGGACCAACAGACCAAGGTACCATATTGGAACTCTGAACATAACCCTCCCAGGTCAAGTTAAAATTTTGAGGAGTGTAATCCTCTTGACGAACTTTCGCTAAGGAAAAAGGATTGTAACACCTCATGCGAGTGCGCCCACCACCACGAAGCCAACATTCATACAAGAGGCGAAAGAAGTTACCAGTATAGTGTTGAATGTCGTGAAGCTGCTGGCATAACGAAGGGTTGTCTCGACCAGAGAAGACATCAATAAAAAAGGTGTCACCAGGATCATACAAAGGAAGGACAATAACATCAGCTAACTGACCAACGGTGATGAGCAGGGTGTTCTCATTATAAGGGAAGCTCCTGATCATATCCTCAGTCAAGACATCAACTCCGCCATAAAAAAAAAGAAATGTCAAAATGAGTTAAATCGAAAGACTTCTTTATCTTGGCAATGCTCCAGTGGCGATAGCTGTCACCTTCAGAAGAAAGCAGACGCTCCAATTAATAGTTGAGTCTCATTTTCTCTTGCAGGAACAAAACTATCACCAGTTGTGGAAAAATCTTTCTCAACACCACCAGAAGACCCAGAAAGGCGAGGAAGGGCTTGTGAAGAAGAAGGAACCACTGAAGGTACGAACGCATCCATGTCAACACTCCATTAAACGTCTTTATTTTTGGAGCAAGAGATTTCACAGTCCAAATAGAAGCCTGTTGCAAATTCAGTTATTGATAATTTAGTTTTTAATCCAAACTTATCGATAATTTTGTGTAGTTATACAAATTTTGAAGCCCAAATAGTTTCTCAAATTCTGCAAAGTTCATCCCTTGATAAGCACAAAAACAACAATGGCAGTTGATTGGAATAAGCTCAGAAAAAGTGTCATTGCTTTAGGATCTCATTAACACGAAAAACTAAAAACATTTTTTTCTATAATTATGTATGAATCTAATAGATGTTCATTTCGTTGATGAAAATCGTTCCATATATTATATTTTCCGCAGATTACCTCCGATTTCTACTCTCAACTAACTATATAACATCCAATCCGATTTCTACTCTCAACTAACTACTCCCTCCGTTTCTTTTATATAGGCGGAGTTATGACTTTTCTATGTTTCAAATTATAGGCGGAGTACAACTATCAAGACTACTTTTTACAACTTATACCCTTAATAATAACACATAGATAATTGTGTTTGGAATAAGACAAAGGGTAAAACAAGAAAAAACATGGAAAATTATGACTTCAAAAATGTTATCTTAATCTAAGAGAATTGGTCCCTCCGCCTATATAAAAGAAACAGAGGGAGTATATAACATCCAATCAGATTATCAAAAAATAAATTGGATAATTGATCGGGGGAAAGCCACTTTTATTGAAGGGAAAGCTAATTTAGGGGTGTATTTAAAAAAAAAAATTGTGTATTTAATAAGTTCACTTAAATTGCGTGGAATTTAGTAATATTTGGGGGACTTTGGTTTCTACTGTTACTAGACCACTACCATTTGGTGAGATAAGGAGTAATCATCCGTAAGATCTTTGCTAAAAAACTAATGCATTATCCCATAGCATGGTGAACAGACAAATACTTCAACGAAGATGGAGACTCAATTAATGAGTTAATCTTCAAAACATGTGCAGGAAATGCCAAAGTGAAATGAAATTTAATGTAACCCGATCACAATGTATAACTGCGCTTGGCCTAGATTCGTAGGACTACAAACCAACTGATCCCAAGTGTAGGACTAAGTTAAACAAGGGTCGCCATTCCACTCACGGAGCTATATGTAACTTTTTTGACGAAGCACCTACCAATACACAATAGATGAAAAATGCATAAATAAGAACTATATGGATTCTTTGGAAAGTATCGAAGTATTTCTGTTAACTCTCTTCTCAATATCGTTATCGTTGCCCATCCTAGGAATGTTCATAGAGTTAGAATATCGGTGGGGTTAAGATATTATAAGAACAATGGTCTCCTACCCTAGCTATACGAGATATGGTGACCTATCCATTAACTTTCCATTTTTGTCACAAATCAAGTAGATTTGGCGGTAATTAACTAAGTTACATGATTGATTAAGGAACTTGAAAACAAGTGACAACCAGACTTAATGATATACTAAATATTCTAAACACCTAACAAACGAATTAAAAACGAAGCTATACATATATATTAGTATACATTCAAGGTGGTGTTATGGGTTTCATATTGTAGTCCATTGTATGGGTGAAAAGGCTTTTAACAACTAAGAAAGTCATGTTTTGGCAGGTGCAATTTAGTCATACAGCAAGTGGTTCCTTAGCCTTAGCATTAACTAATGTGTTTGGTAGGTGGTTTAATGTACTTTCATAGAGCTCCCACGCAGAGAATGAACAATTTTCTTAGCAAGCGTTCTTGGGCCATTGAATACGTTACCTAATATGTAGTAAGTTCAGAAGATCAGAAGATGATGTCTTAGGGTGATTATTTATGGCAAGGAGATCAGAATTTATTCAGAAAAACAAAAATTTGTAATTAATTGGATTCGAAGGCATGCAAATCTATTCCTTAGTATTTTTATTTTTCCTGAGTCAAATGTCATTTATTTTTCCATTTTTTAGATGTTTGATTAGAAATATAACTCTGCACGAGTCAAATTACATGTTTTCTCATTGGAATATTAGCAAACATAAATGCTATATGGCCCACTTTGTAACGGCTATATAACCGCAATACAAGGTGGTGTTATGGGTTTCATATTGTAGTCCATTGTATGGCTGAAAAGGCTTTTAACAACTAAGAAACTCATGTTTTGGCAGGTGCAATTTAGTCATACAACAAGTGGTTCCTTGAATCATATAAAGTATGTAAAAGGGACCAAGTTAAAGAGTGTACCCTAGCCTTGACATTAGGTGATGTTGTTTGGTAGGTGGTTTAATATACTTTCATAGAGCTCCTACGCAGAGAATGAACAATTTTCTTAGCAAGCGTTCTCGGGCCATTGATTACGTTACCTAATATGTAGTAAGTTCAGAAGATCAAAAGGTGATGTCTTAGGGTGATTATTTATGGCAAGGAGATCAAAATTTATCCAGAAAAACAAAATTTTGTAATTAATTGGATTCGAAGGTATGCAAATTTATTCCGTAGTATTTTATTTTTCCTGAGTTAAACGTCATTTTTTTTTTCATTTTTTAGATGTATGATTAGAGGTATAACTCTGCACGAGTCAAATTACGTGTTTTCGCATTGGAATATTAGCAAACATAAATGCTATATGACCCACTTTGTAACGGCTATATAACCGCAGTTAATTTGATTCGAGATGATTCGGCACGTCAAATGACTTTGTGAATAAAGGAGGAAACATTGGGAAAAAAATTGTAGTTCGATGACTAGTGTATGGCTTCAGACAATAGGTAGATTTTTCCATTGTTTGATTTGTGGGTAGAAGGGAGAGAATGTCTTACACTTTATGTATGTGGTTTAATAACTTGCCCATTGCTTCTTAGGAAAAAAAAAATTCCGAGGAATCCGTCCGAACAAAAATATATTTCTTTGCATAAAATTTATTAGAGAATGCTGGGAAATAAATGAAATAAGAAACCTGGTGATTAAGAATCAAGAGAAATCTAATACCATAACGGGTTTTTTTTTTTCTTCATTTCTTTCTTTAATTCTTAGAAGCATGGTGCTGATTTAAGATAATCTCTTATTTAATTTTTAATTTAATTATGGTCTTAGATGGTCCAATCGAAACTATAAATAAAAAATGTTGGATAAACTAAATTGCAGTGTGGTTTGGTGTGAAAAGGGCGTGTCCCACAAAAAATAAGAATTAGATAGTAATTGTTACTTCGATTATCTCTGTTCAAATAAGACATTTTCCATCGATTTGAACGGCCGGGGCCGAAGAACCCAGCCACTCCCGTTCAACAGTTATGTTCTTATCATGTGTGTTCTTTCATATAAATACACAAAAAAAATATTGCAGGAAACTGTGATTCACAATTCATATTCAATTGCATAACAAGATATACTAGAATGCATTGATTTTAGATTACTAAATTAATTAGAGGTGTTTTAATTCATCTAGACAAAAAAATGCGCAATGTCGGATAGGAAACTATAAGATTATGTGTCGTGTGACGAAAGGACGCCACATGTAAATTAACAATTATCTATAGGAAGATAGTAATTGTTGCTTCAAGTGTATTTTGCAATTGCTAATTAACTATGTTTTCATGTCTTAGGATATCAGTCTATTTATCTTAGAGAATGTTAGCTTCATGTCAATTAAGAAATGTTCCATCGAATCTGAACGATCGGGGCGGGGCGCAGCCCCGCCACTCCCATTCAACAATTAAGATCTTACCAGGTGCGTTCTTTCATATTAATCAATAGAAAAAATAATGCAGGATACCGTAATTAATAAATCGTGTTCAATTGCATAACAAGGTAGACTGAGATGCACTGATTTTTGATTAATAATTAATTAGACATTAATAATGTATTTGCACAAAAATTAGCAATGTCGGATAAGAAACTAATTTGCAACAATTTCAAATTATGGTGTGGTGTGACGAAGGCTGTTATACCAAATTAACAATTATCTATTGGATATATAGTTATTGTTCTCAGTTGTATTTTTCAATTGTTACGTATCAAAAAAAAAAAAAACGTATCAAAAAAAAAAAAGTATTTTTCAATTGTTGTCTGTTATTCATATCTTAAGATATCCGTCATTTTTTTAGAATACGTTTGTTTCGTTGCAATTAAGAAATGTTCCAACAGATACGAACGGCCAAGAAGAGACTTCTCAATCAATAATTACTAGCTTATCTGGTACATTGTCTCATTATTAATGCACGCGGTAGATGACTAATCTTAATATGAACAACAAACCAAATACTAATTGTGATCCAAATTTGATGGTTACATATTTTTTAACCATATCTTATAAGGATGTCAAACAAAGGTAGCAATCAGTATTTTTCCCTTTTATTGAATTATTTTCATTCTAATTAAATACGGGGGCGGGGCGGAGCCCCACCACACAACAACTGGAACAATCACCTTACCCGGTGCGTAGCACGGGTTTCGGACTAGTATTATTAATTAATAATAATAATAATTAGGAAATATATATTAGATTAGTCCTAATACTAAGGCTTAGTCTTATGGTGTCAAGTTTGGCTACTACTTCCACCAAAAGCGTGGTGTATTCTAGTAGTACTACTTCTCTCTCCTAGCATTTGGTAGTAGCTGAAGTAGTAGCTAGATTGATGCGCTGAATGATTCAACGCTGAAAAAAATAGGGAAAACGCTGAACGGTTCAGCGTTAAAAGAATATTCTACAGAATCTTAATAAATCTAATAATTTATCTTTTGTATCTTATCCGTTTAAATAATCCAACGACCCAAAATTGTTGAGCGCTGAATGATTCAGCGCTCACCGCTGAATGGTTCAGCGTATAGTTGTCCAATCTCACCAAACCCATAAGAACACCCCTACCCTGCTATCTGACGTGGATGTCCAATCTAGTATACTATAAGACTAAGCCTAAGGCATTTCATTGTTTTTTGACACCCTATATAATTCCACACTGGATAGATGAAGTAAAAGTGGAAGGGCATCACTTTTAAAAACAAACATAAATAATGGAAAGAATTTGAAGAAGATTAGTTAAGAGAGAATTCTAATGACTCGGGTTCAACAGAAATAATGGAAAGAATTCAAAACGGGTTTGGTGGATCTGTTAATTGGGTCGACAAACTCTCTTTATAATGGTTTGAGTTCAGAGATTTCTGTAAAAACTAAACAACAAGCACTCTGATCAAACTAAGGTCTAATTTTCTTAAGAAAAAGAAATCACGCCAACAAAATGAAGTAGGTCCAATTTTATTATAAGTACTGTAATACCAAACCACACTTCACACTATTCAGACATCAAATCCAGAGATTGATGAATAAAAATCAATACAAAACATTCGTCCATACACTCAAAGAATGGCTTCATTCAGTTCTATCTATGAAGACCAGTAACAACATAAGGAGCAGGACTGAAGTTTTCACCAAGAACCTTGGGGGAGAAACTTTCTGCATGCTTCACGAAAGGTGATGGAGAATTTAAGGTGTTCAGCATTGTGTTTTCCAACGACGTAAATGGAAGATGGGTTGGTCGTTGGATTGGTCTTACACGTAAACAAGCGAGATGCCCGCTCAGGTTGTTGCAGATGGGGAGTTTAGTGGCTTGAACTGTTGTTTCTTTCTCTCTCGCAACTGGAGCTCCGCTGTGATCCTGTAGAAAAGAGAGATAATGAGAAAGTTGATAATCAACACTCTTGTCGCTTCTTTTCATCTCGAAGTATACTTCTATGCTTTAAAAAGATTTAGTTAGTGTAAGATTAACAAGCTGTAGGCAATGGCACGTGGTAAACACTATAATTTCTACTCCAGCATATAGCTGGAAAAATAAATGTCAGTTCATGGAAGTATGTCTTCATGGTTTAAACAAGATGTAGTACAAGTTATACAAGCATAATAGTATAATATAGGCAATGTCACATAGCAAACTGTATAAAAACTACTCAAACATATTGGTGGAAAGACAACGTACCCCAAGCATGAGAAAGGTGAATCCATGGTTTTCCTGATCCTCGTCAAGATGTCTAACTATTAGCTTTCTCAAATCAGCAAGGCTAGAATCCTTTGCTACTGTTAACTTCGTAATGAACTTCCCTGGGTAGTCTGTTGAAGCCTCCCATTTCACAAAAACATCTACAACATTTTTGTTCCGTTCTTCAGGCTTATCGTGTGCTTTGAAGTCGTCTTTCTGCTGACTTTTGATTGCTTTTTGCCCTGCTAAGGTTTCAGAGTTTGAGGTCTTTGAGATGTTTTCCTTTGTCAAATCAGATAAGATTTTACAAATTTCAACATCTGGTTTGAGAACAGTTTGAGTTGAGTCCTTCACGAGACTTTCTGAAATATACTCCTCATTCAGCACGAAAGGAGATGAATTGTTTTCATCAGCATCAGGTTTCTTCTTAGAAGGAGGTGTTGGCATTTTAACATGGTGTGTAAGCTCTCTGTGATTTCCGCAAAGCATGAAAATATTCTGAATTCTAGTTTTTCTTGCTGATGCTGCATCCTTCGGATTAGCAGACTCATCTACAGCGTGATCACCTTTATCAAACTTTGGAGTCACAAACATGGAACTGATATCCAGATTGACCCCTAGATTAGAGTCATCAGTCTTCCTACCAAAGTGCACTGCCTTATCCTCTACTACTTCTTTCTCTACTTCCTCCTCTTCTGTATTTTCTCCATTTTCTCCTTCTTCCTCCTCAAATACAGTACTCAAACATACTTTCTCTGGGAACTGCGGAAGTATGCAACTGTCTTCTGCCTCTCCTGCAGTCCAATTTAAAGGGTTCAGAAGCGAGAAACTCTCTGTTTGCGGAGGGCATGCATCTACCTCTTTGACTTCATGAATTACTATCGGCTGCTTGTTCCCCATATCCAAGTCCATGGATTTCTCCATTCCTTGTTCCCCATCAGCATATATTTCCAAAAGCCTTTTTGTAAAGTTGTTTTCTGTTTCAGGTATAACATTTCTATCACCATTCTTCCCTTTCGAACGGCTCAATTCAGATTCAATTTCTTCTAACCTCCGTCGTAGCATCTCAACCTCTTCTTGCTGTTGCAAGATTTTCTCCTCCATTCTTCTCCTTCCCATTTCAACAAAATCATTAGCCATTTTCTGGCACTCCTGCAACTTCTTCTCCAACTCAAGTTTCAGAAATTGGGTTCTCTCCTTGACCTTCAAATTGATCTCCTCTTCACTTATAACTGGTGTATTACCTTGCATTTGCTCAAGCTTAATTCTCAAAGCAGCCACCTCTTCTTCTTTCTTCATGAGTAAGCTGTGGGCATCATTGCGTTCCTTTTCCCTTCGCTTGTTCTCCATTTGGAGTTTATTTATAAAATCATCCATAGCAGCAATCCTTGATCCCAAAATTACTTGTGATGAAGAGTCTTCAGCATCAAGTTTGGTCGGTGTATGACCACCCCTCACTATGCATTTCGCCTTCGCACCGTATTCAAGAGTAGCCATGGTCTTATGCATCTCTTTAGGATCAGGACTCGCACACAATATCATTAAGATTTTTGATTTATCATCCTCAAAAGAATCCTAGAAAGCACATATCAAAATTACGATCAACAAGAACAAACCCAAATACATATTAAAAAAAAAAAACTACAAACAAATAATAAAAATGGTATATACCTGCAAAAGCATGGTTAATTTGCTGTCCCTGAATGGAACATGAGCATCCCCATTCGCAATTGACTCCACAACTCTCTTTAAAGCTATATTCCCTTGATTGATCTTTGCTGTCTGCAATTACATACATATGTGTAAAAACCAATGAAGCTTTACAATAAACCAATGAAGATCAGGAGAAGAAGACCATATACAAGAACAAGACAAAGAAAGTAAACAATACCTGCATTTTAGCTTCAAAACCGACTTGGCCAGCTTGCTCAATATTTTCAGAACCTGCCATATCAACAAGCATCAATCTTCCGCCAACCAATGGGACATCCAAGATTATCTGCACAAATCAAAGTAGACTAGTTAACCCTCAAGACTAAGAAAAATGAGAAAAATGAGAAGAAGTTGAAATTGACAAATCATTACCATGCAATGACTTCTGGAACTTCTATCGTTACAATTAGTACTTTTTACAATCCTCCGTTTCTCTACTTTGGCTACCTCCCTTGATATTTTTCCAGCTTCATTCCCAGATATGAATGTCGCATTTTTGGCCTTCTTCCCCATCACCTCTAGTCTTACCTGCAGAACCCAGCACACACAGGCCTTAGAAAAGTTCCTTAAATCCAATCTAGTACCTTCCTAACCTAAACAATCTAAAGCTGGCTACTTCATTTAGATCAAAATATGTCTAACTGTGTCACCACCAACAACAAAGTGCACCACCACCACCCACCAAAGATTCAAACTTCAATCTAAAAATACCCTAACAACCAATTTCTTCATCAAAGGCATAAGACTAACCCTTAAACTTACAAATCAGAAAGATATAGTATGCTAGTTTCATAACAGTAAAGAATCAAGAAAAGATACACAGACTAACACCTTAAACTTACAAATTAGAAAGAAAGTACCCACCTTGGAAGAATTCCCTTTATGCCAATTCATACCGAATGTTCCACCACCAGTATTATTGGATAAAAGATCATAAATGTCTTCATTGTATATCTCCAAAACAGAAACTTGAACAAAAGATCTTATACCAACCCTTTCGGTATTACTTTCTTCATCACTTTCTCCTCCAAGAATATCCTTCAAAGCTCTATAAACAATACCTGGTTGTTTAGCACAACCAAACATAGTATGACTCTTGCCTGAACCAGTTGGTCCATAAGTCATTATAGTACATTTGGCACCTGTTTTTACACCACTGATTCTTGATTCAACAAATTTCTTGTAAAACCCATCAAGATCTTCCTCTTCTGAAACAGAAACACCATCAAGAGTGAAATCTCTGTACCCAATTTCAGTCCTCACACGGATGTTACTGTGATCTGAAGATACGTGTAATCCTGAGATGTGTTTTTCCTTTTGATCTGGATAATCACGGATTCTGCCTACTACTTCAACTGGATGTTCTGTTTCTTTCGAGTTAGGGTTTAGAGAGGGGTGGATCGGTCTTACTGAGTGGAATCGGTTTTTGGATTGGGGTGTTCTTGATGGTGTTTGATAAGGTTTGGACGACGGTGTTGGCGCCATTGAAGAAAACCCACAGAGAAATTTCGATCCTTTTTCTTCTAAAATCTAGGGTTTTGTTGCCCTGTTTAAGATTTACAGAAAGGGGTTTTCAAAGATTAGGGTTTCTTCTGAAAAAGCTGGGATTTGAGTTTTTTGTTTATGAGATTTACAGTGGTTTTTTGAAAGAAAAAAACGAAGCTTTTTCGTGAAGAACCGAGCTGGTTAGAGAGAGAGAGGAGAAGGGAAATCAAAGTTTTAGAGAGAGAGAAAGGGGGAAAGAGATGATAAATGGTTTAACTTTTGAATTTCGAAACTAGCCGTTATCTCTCTAACGACTATATTTATGAAACAACTAAATTAGATCTCTTTGCATTTTTTAACCTAACTGAGTTTTTTTTTTATACTACCAGGGTTTGAACCCCGTGACCACCCTATTGGGAGGTCGGTAGGAATCCACCGTTCTACTGAGTTTGTTGGAAGTAAAATTGTACTCCGTATTTATGTAGGTCTTCCCTATTTACCACTCATATTTTCCCTATTTACCACCTACATTAATTCCCACCTCTAATTCTCCTAATTACCACCTATACCAACTCACAGTTGTGGAAATTTGTCTTTTAACCCTCCCATCACTCTCTCTTACTCGCATGGCCCTGGGCTTCAGAAGGCTTTGAGCCCACTCGGAAGGGAAGGCCAAAAGAGAAAACAAGAAGGTCAAGGGAATAATCCTCATTGCTGACGTCATTTACAAAGAAACATATATACCCAAAATAACCTCCCGCTTTCATTTTCTCTCTATTTCGGATCTCTATATGCGGTATTTTTCTCCGATACAAAAAAATAATAATAACATAGAACAATGGCAGATCAATCCACTATTGACGATCAGATCTGATTTGAATTCAACATTATCTTCCAATTTATGTAAGTTAAATGGATACAACTTTTTCAGACTTTGATATATGTAATGTTTAATTTTTGCATATGAAATTTTCGTTTTGGCTGTATGATTGGTTTTAAACACTAATTGTATTCCGATCTCATTTTTTGATAAAGTTTATTCGACCTGATAGACCTAATTAGGCTGGTCCATCTGTTTTTATTTTCAATCACTCACTGAGTAACTTAGAAGAACAAATTAAGGCAGTAGACGAGATCCATAGATTTTTTTTATCACAATTCATCTATGATGGCTTTAGCAAGGAAGAACTACTGAGACAAGATTGCATTTCTCTACATTTTTGATTCACCTTAGAGGTGAATGAGTGAATTTTGTTTAGTATAATCCTGTAAGACAGGGAACAAGTTGAACATAATTAGTTGTTTATTAATGATTGAGATTATGCTGTACTTTCCAATCAATGTGCAATTTCCTATATTGTGATCGGTAAGTTAACTTTTGAGTGTGCATTTCAGATGCACATTTTGCATTTAGTGCAATATATGTGTTCATTTGTGTATCAAGTATGTTCTATTATTAGTGTACAACATTCAGAAAATATGTGCAAACAATATGCACACCTATGATCTGCTATTTGTTACCGTCAAATGTGTATGTGCATTCTAACTTCCATGCACTTTTTTTTTCTCCTTGTTTGTTTTTTGATGCAGCTAATATGGTTGCAAGTGCTGCAACTATTTTGTTTGATTTAGATTATGTTGCAAGTAATACAACTATGATCTGTTGTTGGTGTATATCATTGAGAAAATATGTTCAGACAATATGCACACCCATGATCTGATGTTTGTTACTGTCAAATGTGCATGTGCACTCTAACTTCACACGCACTATTTGTTGTTTTGTTTTTTTATTTTCTCCTTGTTTGATTTTTGATGCAGCCAATATGGTTGTAAGTGCTACAACTATTGTTCATTTTTGCAATATGGTTCTAAAGGCGATAGCTACATCTCGTTGGACTGCTCTTCGTCGCACAAATTTGTTTTTCAGTGATGTTTGTGACGGGGACAAAATGTATTTGAGTACTATATGTGTAATAGATACTTTGAACTAATTTTAGTATTGTTATGCATGTTATCTTATACAAGTCTGAACAACTACTATCATTTCAAACATAAGATTAGTTTTTCTTCTAAAATATAATGTTCAATTTTGAAAATTTTGAAACTTCACGATTTGTCAAACTATGAAGATTATGTACATTCTAGCTTCATATGTGTGAAAAGCTTTTATCACACATAGATTCGACATGTAAATTTAGACTGCACATGAAGTTATGTTCAACGAAACCAGTTTAAACTATGAAGATCATGTGCAGTCTAACTTCACATATGTGAAATAGCTTTTATCACACATAGATTCTACATGTGAAGTTAGACTGCACCATGATGATCATGTGCAGATCATACTAAATGAGATAAAAGCTTCAAATGTGAAGAGATGAACAATACCATTATATACACATGAATGACACAGCACAATTGTATAAACAATAGGCACACCAACAAGACATTTTTTGTTCTTTAAAACTTAGGTGCATCAAATTTGCACACATTGGTGCTTAACTTTTGGAGTCTTTTAGTTGGTGATTTTATCTT
>JAJJMA010106186.1:16911-30158 GCA_023529015.1 Papaver nudicaule | reverse complement strand
CCGAAGATGTCTCTGGGACTTCGGTCCTTTGGGGAAGAGTCCGAATCCCTTTCTTCTGAATCTTCGCTCGGTGTCCTCGGTCTCACCTTTCTTTGGTTTGGTCTCGAGGCCTCGCCAATACTTCTTCTGGCGCGATCTTGCTCCTTGGATCTCTGACACGTGTCCCGAGGGGTTTTACCCTCCACAGTTTGCCTCTTTCCTTTCCTAGTATCGAAATGCTAGGAGAGGAAATTCCATTTTTAGCTACCTCTTCCTTACCAAGTATCCCCACTACTTGCCAGGTGCGAGTTTTTTCGACACGTTCTTCCTACACTCGAGGATTTCGCGGCTTTTTACCTTCTGACCGACAACGCCGGTTCCTCTTTTACTATTTAAGTTTTGGTTCTCCCTTCTAAAAATACCTTAGCCCCTTCGTATCCATCTTCCTTGGCGCCGGCGTTTTCTTTCCGTGAAACCTCTTAATTTGCAACTTTATATCAGGCGTTCTACCCGCGCTTTCCTTCTTGACCCATCGTTTTACTCCTCTTATTGTTTCATAAAGTTGATTCCTTTTGAACTTTCCCCATCTTCCTTTCCTGTGATTCATATTGCCTCTGCAACTTCCGGTCGCCGACGGTGTTACTTTTCCTTTTCTGTGTTTTTTCTTTCTATGTCGTCTTCTTCTAAGGTTGACGCCCTTATTCTAAAGATGAAAGGTATGGATTTCAAAGAAGAGGGTTTTCAGATTGAAGCCATTAGCTCTTCTAGATTGACTTCAGAGCTGGCCAAGGAGTATCAATGTGGTGAGAATAGGCTCTTGGTGACATTCCATCAAATGTCTGAAGGGTTACTTCCTCCTCTTTACAAGCCTTCAAATCCTTTGTTTCTTCGCATTCTTTGCTCTCTCCCTAAGCCTCGAGGGGTGATGCAGCTTACTTGCAGCTCCATTTACCTCATCAATCAGTGGGTTCTTCTCTCCGAAGATAATTTCCCAGCCGGATCTACGGCTAAGTTTTATTTTACTGCTGAGAATTTATTTAAGCATTACGAACCCTTTTTGACCCTAGACAACGAATTTGCTCCTTGGGGGTCAGCTTTCGGCCCGTGGAAGGTAGCGAAAATATCATCCCTGGGTCTCTGGATTACTCCATACACGAAGACTGGTACTCGAAACCTATACTTCTTGAAGGTCCCGTACTCCGAGGTTGGAAGGACTCTGGCCGGTTCTTCCCTCGGACCGAGTTTGATGCGGGGCATGAGTTTCGGACTCATCATTTGTTCTCTATTCATTTTTCTGACGAGGATAAAGGCTTATTCCGCTCGTTTTCGGGGAAGGGTAAGGGTATTTTTATGGAGCCTTCGGGCAGCTCAAAGCGTTCCCGAACAGATGAGGAGACTATGCAGTAGGTAACAAATACTTTTCTACGTTCTTTTCTGGAGTATTCATACTTGCCTCTATTTGTTTCCTGAGAAAGACGGGTCCTTATCTGCAGGGAGATTCTTTAGGTGTCCTAAACCTCAGGTATGATCTGATGGATTTTGAATATGGGGGAAATTCGGAGGTTTCGCAGCCGCTGAAAAATTCTGTTTTTCAAAAGATTCTTAGGGGAGTTCAGCCCAGACGCCGTCGAGCTGCTACAAGACCCCTGAAGGAATCTACGAATGCTGGTAAGAAGGTATCAGCACCGAAGGAAACTGAAACGGTTATCAAAGAAGTGGGTGTCGTGAACCCTTCCGTTACTTTGGCTATTACACCATCGGTGCCTCTGCCTCAGCTATAATAGGTCCTACAGTTGCTGACACTGGTGCTGCTTCGGACGTTGTTCTTACAGGTTCTTCTATGCCGAGTGCTACCATCGGTGCCTCAGCGATGGTAATTTCCACAAATGTTGTTGCTGAACCTTCTATTCTTTCATCAGAAAGAATTGTTACTCCAGTGGACCTTCTTGTTCCCCGAAGGGATGGTTCATCTGTTGAGATGGATTCTTCCAAAGAACTTGTTGTCAGCTTTCCACAAAGTTCGAAGTTTCCGCCTGCTCCGAGTGACGCTAGTAAATATAGGCAATCATATACTGCGAAGAGGTTTAAGGAAGTCCTTTTTGAAAACCATAATCCTGGTGATTTTACTGTTGAGGTTTCAACTCGCTTTGAAGCCTATGCTACGAATCCCTTGGGGCGTCCTTTAGATCCTGATTTCTTTAGGAAGTTAGGTGATATCTTTGGAGGTGACTGTCCCAGGGACGATTATGACCTTCGCCGTCCACCCTTGTCCTATGACGAGAGCTTGGCTATTCTTCAAGCGGTGAGTTGTGTTTTCGTGCTCCTTGCTCGTACCTTGATGTTGTCGGGGCTTTGTGTTAACTGTTTATTTACAATCTTTTTTGTCAGGGTGACTACCATGCCTCTGGTCTTTTGGGTCATAACTTTGATTAAGCTGGCGAGGCCGAATATTTTGAACGAGAGTTCTACCGGATGCAAGAGGAGCTGGCTCAAGAGAAAGTTCGCAGTGCTGTTGCGAAGAAGCATTCAATATGTAAGTCTTTTTATTCTTCGGTCATTTATGTAGGTAGTTGTTTTTGCAGCGTTGTGCTAAGAACGGATTTGCTGCTTGCTTTTAAAAAGGCGAGCTGGAAGAGAGCGAGAGAAAACTCCAAGAGGCCAGATTGGCTATTGACCGACTTCGAGAGGGTCGGCAAGCGTCTCATATTGCCTTGAGTAGCGGGAGTTACCGAAGTGATAGTGATAGGTTTTTGGAAGAAAGGAACAAAGCTTTAGAGGATGTGGATTATTATAGGACGAAAAGACAAGAAACCGAAGGTCTTTTTGTTAAAGAGAGAAAAAGAGGGGATCAAGCCGAACGCCTTCTCGAGGAGGCGAGAAATAAGAATGCAGCTCTGGCCCGAGAGAATCATTTTTTCCAACTGGATGTGGATCGTTTAACACGAGAGCGAGATGAAGCTCGCTTGGAGAGGTCGATCAGTGCTTTTGGGAGGGTTTTGATTGAAAGGTTAGAGGAGAACATCAAAAATTTGAAGGTTCAGCTGGCTGCGCTGAAGAATGTCAACAATGATTTGGTTACGAAAAATGGTCTTCTGGAAAGGAGTTGTAGTGATATATGTCTGGAACTTGCTGTAGCTAATAAGTCGAAAGACTATTCTGCTCGTCTCATTGATGAGTATCGAATAGAACTAGCTAAAAGTGGGGCAATTACTTCCGAAGATGTTAGGAAGAATGCATATGTGCCTCGTTTCTCTAATCAGCACGAGGTTTCTGAATATATGATATTTAAAGAGAGTAGGGAACTAACCCAGCTTTTCTTTTGTTCTGCTTCTGTCGCATCCCTGGGTGAGCTTTATCGTCCTATCATTCTTATGTTATTTGTTTTTATGTTTTATAAGTATCGAAGCCAATTTGAAGAAGCAAGTTGTTGATGCCGTGGCGGCAAGGGATGATGCTTTCAATCAACTGGTGAATGAGACCAAACGGAAGTTGGAGGCTGAAAACAAGGTAAAAAAACTGACCCGAGAATTATCTGAAAAACGCCAGCGTCGTTCTGCCGATACGAACAGATTTTCTCGAGAACTTGAGCTTGAACGCCAGCGTCGCTCGGAAGAGGTGGCGAATTGCGTTGAGCGGGTGTCCAAAGAACGAGAGTTTCGTCTTGAATGTCAGGCGAGTGTGAGGAGCATGGTGACTGGTTTTGCCCTCGTGCATCATCAGCTAAGACATGGTCAACCTGTCGAAGAACTTCTTTCCCGATCTGCTCTAACTACTGCCTTCGCTACTAGTATGGCCTGTCGAAAGCATGGTCGTTTTCTTTTAAGGACCATTGGCATTGAGCCTCCTACTTATGGCCCTATTGGTGCGTGAGACTCGGATGCCATACTTCCTGGTGATAAGTACTTACTCCCTCAGGAGGTGTATGTAGCCTTAGCTAGGAATGAGCTTCGTAGGAGAGACTTGCTAGAAATTTTTTTGAATTGTCCGAGTGATGATGACGATGATGATGATAATGATGATTCCAAAGGCGGAAATTCACGGAGTCATGGCGGTGATGCCGAGGAGGACACCGAGGGTGTCCATGATGGTCCAGGTGGATCCGATCATGGTCCCGAGGAGGATCCTGGAAAGGGCACTGTTGGTTCAAAGAATGATCTTGCGCATGGTGCTGGGGGGAAGACTGTCAGTATGGCGGATAATATTTCCCAAAGTCATGAAGGTTCCACTAAGGGATGTGCTAGCCGAATTCCAAGTACTGTCTTCGATAAGGAGAGCCATTACTTATTTCAAGAGTCCGCTTTGGAATATAGCGAAGGGGAAAGCGAGGAAGAAATTGAGGAAGAAGCTGATGTGCGTACTGGCCGAGCCCCAGGTACTATCTTTGATAAAGAAAATCAGTATTTGTTTCAAGAACCTACTCAGGAATACAGTGATGAGGAAAGTGAGGAGAAAGCTGTGACTGCTATGGAAATTACCCCTTCGAGGTCAGACCACTCTCAACTTCGGACGCAAGATGGTAACATCCAAGTTGACAAGGGTCTTATGAAGGAAATGGAGATTTTTGATGATGCCTCCCTTTGTGCCTAACGAAGGCTTTTCGAATGTTTTAGCTAGTAGTCTTGCTCTGCCCTTTTTTGGTTGTGTCCGAATCATTTATTTATACACACATTTTTGTTGTCGCTTTCCTTGCCCTGCACTGATTATATATATACAAAGGATTCTTTTGTTTATTTTTCCCTTTATGCCCCTCCCCAAGGCTGTTTTTTATTTGGAGGAGGTCCCTTGGCTGCATAACTCATTTGTCATTTTCCGCAAATGCAAGTTAATTAGCTGCCTCAGGGTTCCATCTTCCTCTATAGGTAGATGTTAATCCCATTTATCGTCCCCTCGATGCCTGAGAACGTGAGGTCCTCGTGGTCGTTTGGTAGTGGGCACGAATGTATCATCAGCTTATGTAGCCTTGATGCAAAGCGCCCACCGCTAACAGGGTGTCTTGTGGGTAGAGGACTGTACCATATAGCTCGTAGGGCCCTTACGATTTATATGGTCATCAGCTTTGTGCCTGCTACTCGAGGTCTTTTTGTTTTTTGGCGTTTTTTTTTTTTGGCCTTGGCGTTACAGCCTATTTATTGTTGGCATTTTTTGGCCTTGGCGTTACAGCCTATTTATGGTTGGTGTTTTTTGGCCTTGGCGTTAAAGCCTTTTTATTTTGCGACGAGGCACTAGGGGAGATGGCGTCATTGCCAGATTATTCATGGCGTGAAAGCCTTTGCCGTTATGCCTAGCCAGGTGGGATTTCTTACCCGCCCTGGCAGGATCTGGAGTTTGATTTCGGAAGAGGTTGCATCA
This sequence comes from Papaver nudicaule, assembly GCA_023529015.1. Taxonomy (NCBI): domain Eukaryota; kingdom Viridiplantae; phylum Streptophyta; class Magnoliopsida; order Ranunculales; family Papaveraceae; genus Papaver; species Papaver nudicaule. The sequence goes on along the minus strand of JAJJMA010106186.1, from coordinate 24,830 downwards.
AAGGGTGCGGTTTTTATTTATCAATCTTTCTACGAGTGCTGCTTACATAAAAAGTTGCTTTCTTAGACGAGGTGTTTCATATTCTTCCCCTCCACTGGGGTTTTCAACTTCTGGCCTTCGAGGTTGATCAAGCTATACGTATCGTTCCCCAGTTGTTTTTCTATGACGAATGGCCTTGCCAGAAAGGTTCTTGTTGAATGTTCCTACCTTCGTTAGGCTCGCTTAATTGTTCATTCGGAGTCTGGAGGCAGCCTGCTGCCACGAGGAACTGTTCTCTGTTGTCGGGACGTTGGTCCTTTTTGCTGTTATCCTGCCTAATGTTTGCCATTCCTGCCTCTGTTTCAGCTATGAATTTCTCTATGCTTTCATATGTTATCCTTAGTTGCTTAGTTTGCCCCGAGCATTCCTTGCTACCTTCTTTGGCCTGAATGTCTATTTCATTGCAGGCACGAGCTTCGGAAGGGTCGCCTGGTATCTCCGCGATCCCTCGTGGAGTTGGAAACCTAATCCTCTGATGCAAGGTTTAGGCTACTCCCATAATTCCATGCAACCACGACCTTCCCACGATAGCGTTATAGGGAGAGTCTATGTCAACTACGCAAAATAAAGTTGGTTGCTTTTGTCTGCCAACATGAATTGTTATCATTAGCTCTCCCCGAGGTGTCGATGGTTTTCCATTAAATCCGAATATATTATACGATGAGGGCACCAAAGTAGCTTTATTTCCCTTCATCTTATCATATGTTTGTCCGAAAAGTATATCAACGGAACTCCCAGGGTCCACGAGTATTCTTGGAATCGCTACCTTTCCCATTTGGAGGGTGATGACCAAAGGGTCGTTGTGTGATCTTCCCTCGTTGGGGATGTCTGCTGCAGAAAAGAATACAGGTTGCTTTTGTTATTCTTCTAGATGATTCTTCGTAACTACGCTTAAAATTTCCTTTCCCTCGAAATCCCTCTTATGTATTCGGTCTGTTTGGATCCCCTCGAGGCCCTTTGTGTGAATGATGGAATTACAGGCGCCGAATCTCGGAACGTCTCTGTCGATACTTATCACATAAGCTTCATGCTTTGGCTCCTCCTTCGGCTGTGGCTGATTTGGAGAAGGATTTGGCAGCTCCAGGAGGTGTTTGAATTGTTCCCTGGCTATGAAGAAATAAATTTGGTCTTGTGCCGTAACGCAATCTTCTGTCGTATGCCCGTAAAATTTATGGAACTGACAGTAGTCCCTTGAATTCTTTGTGTGCTTTGGTTGATTACCCCTGCTTCTGGGATATCTTATTTCACCGGCAAATTCGGACTGCTCGATAGTCCGAAGAGCATCCTCGATGGGTACGCAAAGCTTTGGAAGTTTTCTATCGTGAAAGGCAGGGAATCCTGGCTTTGTTGTCCCAAATTTTCTGTTTCCCTGTCCTTGATGGCTGTTGTTTCCTTCAAATTCTCCTCGAGAGTTGTTTCCTCTGCTATCATTATATTTTCGATTGTCGTGGTACTTGCCATCTCCGAATTTGCCTTCGTTTCCATAGCGACCATTATCCTCTTGTCTTCCTCGCTTCAACGGATCCCCCAATTGAGTATTCATTGTTTGACCTTGTTCTTCGAGTGATAAATTGTTTATTGAGTGGACCTGTTTTAGGATGGTTTCCTTCCCCAAGGTTGCTTGTTCTTTGATTTCTTCCAAGGTGATTCGCTCCTTCTGGTATTTTCGGATATCTTGTAGCGTCTCGAGGTTCTTGGAGAAGAGCCTGTCATATAGAGGATGGTTTTTTATCAAGAGCATTGAGGAATGCTCGTACTTTGTCATTTTCTGTAGCTCCGTTCCCCACCTCTACGCACTGTTCAGTCCATCTGTTTGTCAGACTCTTGGTGGACTCTCCTGGTCGTACCCGAATGCTGAATAACTTTTCCACCCCTGGCTTGGAGGAGTTGTTGTACAGGAAGTGTAGTATAAAGACTTTGGACAGCTCTTCCAAGGACGAGATCGAGTTGGATGTGAGGTTGTCATACCAAGCAAGGGATTCTCCTTTCAGGCTAGAGGGGAAATATTTACAGAGCACTTCATCTCTATTAGCGTAAGCCAGAAAGACTCGGAGATACATTTTAATATGCACGGTCGGGTCTCCCGAGCCGTCGAATATTGATGTGAAGGTAGGCATAGTGCATTTTATAGGAATCGCCTTCGAGAGAATTTCTGGAGTTAGGGGTGATCGATTGACATCATTCATTGCTTGCGTGAGTTTAATCACGTCGCTTGATTGGATTCTGTTATCGAAAAGTTCTGCTCGGAGTGTCTTGATCTGGTCCAACATTGCTTGCTGTAGGGCCCTAGCTTCGGCATCCTTCTTCGTTTGGTTATCTTCGCTGAATATCTGTATGCTTTCCTTCGGATATACTCCTGGTTCGGTTCTTTTGCTTGATACTGTGATCCCGTGGCCTTTGCTGACGCCCTTGGTCTTGACGTATGTTTTGGATACAGAGTGTTCCTTCGATTGAGATACATTATTTGGGCGAGAGTGTCCTTCGCTGCATCCTTTGTAGTTGGATGCAGACTTTTCTGCCACCTTTTTATTTGCTTCGGCTAGCTGCTTTTTTAGCTTCTTGATCTTTCTGTTTTTCAGGATTAACTTTCTCAATTGTGCAGCTCTCGCCGTATTTTCTTCGGTTGGTTGGTGTTCAGGTATGTCGTTGCCAGGGACAGCCGCTTCGTCTTCATCTTCATCGTTTTCTCCATTTTCTTCTTGTATTTGTTGTCGAGGTAATTCGTCAGCCTCTGGGAATCCTTCTCCCTCTGGGCCCAAGTCCTCTATATGCACTTCGTCCTCGTTTACTTGTTCTCTGTGTTGGACTGTGCTTGCCGCCACCTCGGGTGATAACCCTTTACTCGTTGAAAATCTGGTGTAATGCTGCCTCGAGGAACCGATCCCTTGCCTCGATGTTCCCACTCGCTGCTTCGGAGCCTGGTCAGATTTTGAAGCCATTCTGGTTGTGACCTGTCAGATTTTGAAGCCATTCTGGTTGTGACCTGTCAGAAGACAAAAAAAAACCGTGAGGTCCAAGGCGGCTACTGCAGTGTACTATGTCGGCCATGAAGGTCTGTACGTTGCAACGGTTTTTATCGTGCGGGTTTTTAGCGTAGGTCGTATTCGTTCCTTTTGGATATATCCCTAACTATATATTTTGTCTTTTAGCCAAAAACCATCTTTCCCAGCGGTTTCTTCATGAAAGTTTATTTCTAAATATAGCAGGCACTTTGAAAACCCTAAAAATAGGCTTACAATTATTATTATTTTTTTTTTGTTTGCCATAATCGTTTTCTTATAGCTCACCTTAATTTTAAGGCATATATGATGAAAATCAACTACCATTTTTGAAATGGGTTTCGTCATGCCAAGGTTTGAAACCCTTAGTTGATAACCTTACCATCTGATGATTTGCTCATAAAACCCTTGAACATGTTAAAGCCTTGAAGGATCTTTAGATGTTTAAGGTACTGGAGCGTTTTTAAAGAACAAGCTTTGAAGATCTTTGAAAAAATGACAAAAAAAAAAACATGAAAAATTTGAAAACCCAAAAAATCACAGGCAAACCCTAAGTTGTTTTAATCAGTCCCTGTTTCTAGCGCCAAACTGTATGAGTAGAAAATCTGCATAGGTACATGATGTTCTATAGCCCTCAGATCTCACTCACACACACAGTCATTTAAACATGATTCAGAAGACTAAACGTATGTTTATTTGTATTTCAGTGTTGCAACTACATGGATTATGATCCTAAGGAGCTAGAGGAGATACAAACCTAATCCCTCTCTTGCCGCTTAGGTTACAACCAAAAGATTCCAACCCTTACAATGTTCTCCAAGCTCGCTTTATATAGGCCGAGCTTGGGTGGTTTACAGCTAATAAGACAAGGGACTCAATCGTGGTGGTGTCAGTCCTTGTCGAGTAAGGCGGTTCCTTCGGCGGTACTCCGAAGATGGCTCTGGGACTTCGGTCATTTGGGGCAGAGTCTGAATCCCTTTCTTCGGATTCTTCGCTCGGTGTCCTCGGTCTCACCTTTCTTTGGTTTGGTCCCGAGGCCTCGCCAATACTTCTTCTGGCGCGATCTTGCTCCTTAGATCTCTGACACGTGTCCCGAGGGGTTTTACCCTCCACATGAGTAGCCACCGAGTTATGCTTTCCAGTACTACTCGATAGTTCTACTTTTTGGTTGAGCTACCGATTGTTGTTTATTTTCCAATTTATTTGTCTAATGTTTTCAATCCTTTGTAGGTTGTACACTTTGGGAACCTTCCCGAGGATGATGTTGTTGAATATGATTCATATTTGCGACCTGTTACCTCCTCACACTATAAAAATGACTTGGTATGCCTCCTACACTTGTATTTATCTATGATTTTATCCCGTTTGGTTTGGTTTTCTAATTGTTGTGACTTTCTCGTCTAGACATGGACGGATATGAAGGAGGCAAAGGCTTGGCTTGTGGGGCGTGCAAGAGAGAACATGTGCGTAGTGGTTACCGGTCGACAATCAAGGTGGAATAGGTTTGAAATGATTTGTGAGTGCGGTAGGAAGGATGAGAGTCATAAAGCAAAGGGTAAAAAGTAAGACCGACGTGATTTACAATACTCATTCAAAGAAGACCGATTGTCCGTTCAAGATTATTTTTAATCTCAAAGGTGAACTATGGAGAATTAAAGTTGCAAATGGTCATCACAACCATGATGATCCGGAGAGTCTTGTTGGACACGTTGCTTATGCTAAGTTGACTCCACATCAAATGAATCTTGTAAGGGCGATGACGGGCACAAGTACCGGGAATCAAATCCTCACTTTGATAAGGGAGCAAGACCCCATGAACTTGTCTACTTTGAATACAATTAAAGGCACGCAAGCCATGTTTAAAAAGATGGATTGGGATGGTAGATTGATTATGGCTCAATCGGCTTGGTTATGCGAGCAACACAACTACACAATGAGAAGACAAACCATAAACGGGGAAGTGAAACGTATTTTTTTTTGCGCATCCGGATATGATTACAAGATGCTTGTGCTTGGATGTGGACTCTCGCCTGAGTCTTAATTACCTCTAGTGAATATCCACTTTTTTCCATAACCTTCATCAGATTCCCATTTATCATTATGAGATGCTCTCTCGAGTTTATGGAAATGTTAGTAACCCCAAACCCTACGTATATTACACAACTGTTAGAAGTTGCAAGCGAAAGACAAAATTGGGAATCGAGGTTTATGGTAATAAAATTACCTGAAGTATAACAACATTTCCTCCAATTTGTGCAGTATTCCTCCTTGAGGCAGTCCTCATCTCCTTCAAAAGGAATGCAAGGCACGCAGTTCCCCAGGCGTAGGTCTTCACCCGGTCAAAATCCTCCAAAAACTGTAAATAGTTGGCATCGACTCTGCTCCCTGTCTTGCTGGGGAAGATGACACACCCAAGCACATACAGCAAGTACGCTGAAGCCGTATGCCTACAAGTATCTGGAGATAGCTTCTCCCCCGCCTTGTCCCGTGCAGCAATTCATTTAAACTGGTCCCTTAATGATTTCAGATCGATCTGTCTGTTCCTGTAAGTGGCACACTTTCTCCACTCCTCTTTATACTTAGCCGGACTCCAACCCAAGCGTACTTTAGCGAGATGGTCGAGCTCGTCCCAATCAGTAGAAGCCTTGTATTCATCCGCAACAGACTTTCCCGTCGCCGAAAGTTTAGTAATATGATGTGCATCTTCTGGAGTTATTGTAACCTCTCCACATGGAAAATGCAATGTGTCAGTCTCGCCATAATAACGCTCGACGAGGGATGATATTAACACCTGGTCATGGTCTATCATTGAGTTTTCAACGGATGGCAACAACTGCGAGTCATCCACAAGTGCAAAAGATCCAGAACAAAGATCCTCAATCGACCAAAACTTCATTTTCAATGTCGAAGATACGGGTTTTAGAATGTGAATGGCATTCACATGATCCTAGGAAAACAACATAAACATGATTGTAGGTATGTAACAATAGATAACCAAATAACTACAAAAGTACAAAATGGTTGAACCTCTTACCTCGGCGCAATAGATTGCTTGCGCCCAAGAACCCTTGTAACCAAAAAGCACATCTCCACCGTCGGCAGGGGTACCGAGAGGTTGTTCAGCATCGTGTTCTTCAATCATCTTAAAGTTCAAGTGATCTTTATGTTTCTTATCATCATTTTCTTATACTTGGTCAGCCTGTTCTTCTTCTTCAATCCGAGGTATAGTTGCAGGAGCAGCCCTAGCTTGTTTTCTACTAGCGCCACCTCTAACTGCACCACCTCTACTAGAACCAACTCCACCTGAAGTAACTCTAATAGAAACACCCATACTTTCATTAAATCTAGCTGCAGCAACAACCCTAGACTCCTGCACAGCAAGCTTAGCAGCAGCAGCCTCCACAACAGCTTTCTGGCGGTGTTTAGCTCCTAATTTCTGACCCCCTTTAGTTCGTGTTGGTAGAGTTTCCGGAGATTGTGTAGTTAACGGAGGTTGGATGTCTTGTCTTCTCTTCGTTCTCAATTCCTTGGCCCTACCAAATTACACAACAAAGCAACAAAAAAAAAGCATATCAAGTTCTACAACGGTTAACAAGTACATGACTCTAACAATACTCGGTAGATCGAGATATAAAACATCTACCGAGTGGTGTAAAGGCAAAGGCAAAAAAATTCACTCGGTAGAACGTAAAGCAACCGAATATGCAAAAAGTATACTCGGTAGACATAAAAGCCACCGAATATGGCCTTAAAATTTTACAGAGAAATCTTGGAGTCTTGTTGGAGCATACTCGGTAAATCCACATACCTGCCGAGTATACATAATCCATACATACTCGGTAAGTCGAAGAGCCACCGACTCTATATATTTCATACTCGGTAGTTAATTAGCTACCGGCTGGTGATTTTCATACATAAACCCTAGTTTTTCTGGTCGAAAATTGAAAACCCTAATAGCTAAATTCATACACAAAAGCTTGTAATTAGATTGGGAATTACCTTACTGAGACCATTGAACTATTTTGTGGAGCTTCCTCTGTCTCTACTCCTTCGAACCAATGTTCAATTTCTGGGTCGGGGGATGATTGTTCGTCGTCATCGTCGACAAACTCATCTCGAATTGAAGAGGGAGTAGAAGAAGAAGAAGTTGGACTAGCTGGAGGAGTGGGTGCTTTCTCCTTTCCTTTATTTTTTTGGAGCCATTATATCGACGATGAATCGTTATCGAATCGACGCTTAACGACGAATAATCGACGATGAAATCAAATAATTAAAAAGCCACCGAATATAAATTATGATATGGGATGAGAATGGTGGTGAAAGAGAAGATAGAGGCGGAATTTGGTGGCGATAGAGGCTGAATTTGGTGGTGAAGGAGAGGAGAAGAGGAGAGAAAGGGGAGGAGGAAAATGAAGTGGTTCTTCTCATTCTGTAGGTTTAGGTTATTATAATTAGCAAAAGGGTATTAGTGACATTTTATGTATAAGGAAAAGGGTACAACTGATATTTTCCTTGGCAAATGTTGAAACAAAGCCTCGCGTAACGATACCGGCGCACATAGTTACAGAAAAGAGGAAACAAAAGCCTCGCGTAACGACGCCGGCGCACATAGTTACAGAAACGAGGAAACAAAAGCCTCGCGTAACGATAGCGGCGCACATAGTTACAGAAACGAAGAAACAAAAGCCTCGCGTAACGACGCCGGCGCACATAGTTACAGAAACGAGGAAACAAAAGCCTCGCGTAACTACCTCATTCAGGAGGATGCGACGCCCCCACCAAAAGGATAATGGTGGAGAGGTAATAGACCACTCCCTGTTGAACGAAGAGGATACCCGCGCTCACAATTAGAGAAATAAGGAAACAATAGACATGCGTAAT
>JAJJMA010106186.1:4356-16811 GCA_023529015.1 Papaver nudicaule | reverse complement strand
CGAGGTTTTACCCTTGATTGCTGGGGTTTAACTGATACTTCGCCATAGCCACATTTGAAGAAACCCAGACGGGAGATAAGTCTCCACAGCATACTCGGAGTTGTTGCATAATTGAGGATCTCGAACCAGGAGGTCTAGATGACAATACAAACCGCCCAAAAACATAAGAGCCAAAGGGAAGGACATACCTTTGGACATTGAGACCGCCACATGCATCAACTCATCTTTCACTATATCCTTGGGACCGTACTCAAGAATATCACGAGACAGCCGGAAAGCCAGGAAAACAGCTAGCTCAACGCGATCGTCTTCTCCAAGAGTGGGAGGTCCATCCACACTTTGAAGGGTACGCCCCAGCTTCCATTTCTTTCGCTTGATAGGATCGAGTTCCGGTGCAAAGTGATCAACCCACCCAGGAAAGGTAGACTTCCTAGCCTGGGGAGCAGAGCCCGCCATGCCTTTAGCAGCTTCCTCAAGCGGGGACTGGCTAGAACTCTGAGCTTGCTCTTGGCGACCCTCACGAGTGAGGCGTTTGGCAAGGCGCGACCTGATCGTCCTTAGCCTCCAGCACGACCTCGTCATCACCTTACAATTCATCTAATGCCTCCAAGGAGGCAAACGAACAAGGACCATGCATGGGTAGGCCCGTTAAGGCTACGACGTTCTCTAGAAGCGGACTACCATCTCCAAAACAAAAGGAAAAAGTGTGAAGCTTCTCCATCCATCGAAGCACCCACCTGTCTAAGTCCTCTGAGACCTTGTAAATCTGCCTAGCGTGAAAACTCCAAAGAAACGATAATGCCCAACTAATTGAAGACCGCTCGATGGAACTCCTTGGAGAGCATATAATCAGGTCAATAGGGCCACTCAGGAGAGACTTCCACGGAATACAGATAATCTATCCGCGAAGCGACAAGCTCACCTTGCTCCATAGGAAAACGAGGAATCTCGTCCAGATATATCATGGAGACCTACCCCGGTGCGACGATTTGGCATCTATGCTTGTAAGCTCTCTCGAAGACTGAGCTTGGGCGCGCTTTGCCTTCTCCTGACACGAACAACGCATGTCGGATGAGACGCTCTTACCTCTTCCCTGATCCACGTAAAGAGCATTATGGGGATCTTGGAGATAGCCTCATCGTCCATGAGGGAGCATTCGAAGATATGTGAACCAAAGCGACTCGGTTCGAATGAACCACTAACTGAGTAAGCATTCTCAGGAACAAAGCCTCTCCAAAGCAAGCACGATATAGAACCCGGGAGCAACCACTACTCAAGCCTCCCCAACATCCTTATGACTTTTCAATATAATAAAGCACGATACTGAAAAGCCACGGGACTTTATTACCGAGGAGGAGCCACAAGCACAACAGTGAGAAGCACGTCACAAAAGAAGCAAACGCTGGAAGCTCCATGTATACCCAACGCACTCTCCAGCTACAATAAATGACCGGCGAGCACGGACACTAGCAAACTCAATTCGCTAGCCAACTCTCATCACCTTCCCGGACCCATTTTTTTGTGCAAAGTCAAATGATGTCATGACTCTCGATACACTCCATGGCCGCCAAGCTCACCAACCCAGTTGCTCGCATTATTGCGCAAGTTCAACTGTCACTCCTACCTGAGACTCCATGATAATCGAAATAAGCAGCAACACCTCGCGGGACTAGTGAGGTCGGAAATGCGAATAAAAGACAAGAACAAAATCTCTCCAAGCGAGAGAAAAATATAACCCGGGACTTCGGGACTCAAGCAGCCGCTACAACTTCAAGCCGCTGCGACCACTACTCAAGCCCCTCTCGCCCCAACACCATTATGACTTTTCAATATAATAAAGCACTATACTGAAAAGCCACGAGACTTTATGTAGATACCCCAAAATGGACGAGCAAGAAGCGACAACACAAGAGAAGCAAAGACATAGAACTAAGAGGGCAGGAGTCTGAGAGGCGCCCGCGCCCGAGGAGAAAGAGGAAGGTGAGAGGGCGAGAGGGAGAAAGAGGTAGAGAGCCAGGAGAGAGAATAAATGAGAGAAAGAAAGAAAATAAAGGAGAGCGTTGTGGGGCGCCAGCGCCAAGAGAGGAGGAGGAAGGAAGCATAGGGCGAAAGGAAGAAGAAGGAAAAAGGGCAAGAGTTGTTGGGCGCCAGCACCCGAGGAGGAATGAGAAGGGTGAGAGGGTGAGATGAAGGAAGAGGAGAGAAGGTGGGGCTGTGGGGCGCCAGCGCCCGTGGGGAGAAAGAGAGAAGGAGAGGGGGGGAGTCCTAGAGGGCTCCAGCGCCAGGGAGAAAAGGAGGAGAGTGAGAGGAAAGAGCACACGGGGAGAAGGAGAAAGGGAGTAGCGCCAGAGAGGGTGCACGTGCAAGGAGAAGCATACGTCAGGTCTGTCCTTCTAAAGCAGAGGGATGTCAGATAGTATTCTGTCCAAAAACAGTACGTGTACGGGTGTCAGAGGAGATCAGAAGAAAGAGAAAGTTTGTCCAACAGATGTCTGTATCTTAACGGGGCTATGATTCTATAAATAGTCCTGCTCTTTTTCTGATTTCCTCATGAGTTAGTTATTGTGGGAAGTTTATGTATTACTCTCTAGAGCAGAGTGTTTGTACCTTCTTTTAACATTATATCTTGAATAAAACGCGCATTTCGAGATATACTAGTTTTCTCTGGTATTTACACCTAGTAGGAGACTAATTTACTTGGTGGCCAAGTTTATGTTCTCTATATATAGGACTAGAATTGTGGGTGTAGAGATATCCAACCTAGAAGAGTGGTAAAGCCTTGTGCTTAGGTTTTGGTCTCTTTGTTAGGAAGGGTCGGTGCTACCGTGAAGGTCAATATTGGTGTGAGGGAAACTTGTAGAGAGAGGGTTTGGTGTTCTAGTGTGTAGGTTTAGGGCAAGCCCTAAACCGGGTTTTCTATAGTATCCATGTTTCTCTCTGTTATCGGCAACTATGAAGAAGGTGTAGAAGAGAAAGATATGAGGCTGGTTTGGAGAATGGTTTAGAGAGTTGGTTTCTAAGGTTTCTCAATGGCGTCTCAGGTATGTCTTGGTAACTCTTCGGTTTGAGTCTTCTCGTGGGAGTTGTGTAAAGAGCATGTAATGGTCTTGATTATAATGGAAGTTTCTCTAGTGGTGTTGAGTAGCCTGCAAAGGTGAACCAAGTATATCTTGTGTTGTGGTTGTGTGCTCGTTTATCTTCAGTCTCTATTATTATTTCTCCGTGTATGGTTCAAATCACCAATAGCCCTTGTGATCCTGTATTCCGCTGCGCTAGGGGTGCCAATTTCCCCAACAATTGGTATCAGAGCTGTTGGACGGGCGGAGTGATTGAATCTGGAATTGAATGATGGTTTATTGTTTGGGTGGAGAAATATGTGAAGATAATTTGTCAACCGGTGTTTACACAAAGATGGATTTGTGATGTGATTTACAAATTGGAGGTTCAGATTTGGTAGAAGTGTATGTTCTCTGTTTGGTTTTATGATATAGTATGGGATGCAGAATAAGTCTGAATGAGGTGGAATACATATATACTTCTTGAAGAGTGTTAGTGACCATACACTATAAAGAATGGAGTTACATAGTTTGAAGAAAGGATGAGGCTGTAAGGTCTCATGTAGAAGCAAGTCCAGCAAGTTTCGAAGTTATGCACGGGATGTTATATATTTGTGATCTTAAATATATGTTAAAGTATTTCTTGATGGCTTGCACGTAATATCAAGAATGTGCCCGATCTCGGAAGCATGTATACCACATTAATATGAGCGTTCACACGGTATATATTTTTTAGCGAGTATATTGGGTGTGATGGTGGTAAAAAGTATGTCAGATTGGTGACTGCTTTGGGAATCGCTAAAGGATTAAAGCCTGTTAATCACAATGGAGATGTCTAATGGTTTATTTCAGATACACGGTAATGTTGACATGTGCTGGAAATTCTCACCAAAAGACAAGCTTTTTCGAATGTGAAAGGTATACAATTGGGTAAGTGCACTCATTGTTTGGTTGGTAAACAAACAAGAGTTTCTTTTCATAAGGCTTTACCTAAGCGTGATACTAGTATTTTGGATCTTGTTCATTCTGATGTTTGTGGACCTTTAAGGGTCAAAACACTTGGTGGTGCTGTTTATTTTGTGACTTTTATAGATGATGCTTCAAGGAAGGTTTGGGCTTATGCAATCAGAGCCAAAGATGATGTTGTTTCCGTGTTCAAAACATTCCACAGTATGGTGGAAAGAGAGACAGGAAGAACCTTGAAGTGCCTTCGTTCTGATAACGGGGGAGAATATATTGGGTCACTTGAAGTGTATTACAAGAGTGCAGGTATACGTCATGAACAATCAGTTCCGAAGACTCCACAACAAAATGGTGTTGCTGAGAGGATGAACCGCACAATTCTTGAGAGAGTTAGGTGCATGTTACCTCATTCCAAGTTGCAGAGGCATTTTTGGGGTGAAACAATGAATACTGCTGTGTATTTGATTAATCAATCTCCTTCGAGATCGCTAGATATTGGAGAAGTAGCAGAGAAGGTATGGAGAGACAAAGAACCAACATATGAGCATATGAGAGTGTTTGGTTGCAGGGCCTTTGTTCATATCCCAAAGGATCAGAGATCAAAGCTTGATGACAAAGAGAAGCAATGTATATTCCTAGGCTATGGAGTCAATATATTTTGTGTTTGCACTTGGCTGATATTTTTAGAAGCTGCGCCTACGATATTGCGGGCGATCGACAAGAATTTTTTTTCATTTGCAATTATAGGACCATCATATTTTACACAAAAATTATTGGTGTACCGAGTGAGCACAAACCGAGCTGAGACACATAATATATGGACAAAATTTCAAAGTGGTGAAGCCCACATTTTTTAAAGTTTGTGCTCTCGGTTTTTGCTTAGTCTATACCTCGGTATGTATAGAAGCTCTGTTGTTTCACGTACCCTGAATGAATTACTGTCAGAAAAATTTATTCCACGAAATGTTAACTTCCTCCACGGCTCTACCTACCCATTTCCCCCAAACAACCCATTTGTTATAGTGAAGAAGAACGAAAGAGACAAGGGCAGAGACAGGTGGGTTCATCTGGTGTTATATGCACCCACGAATAGGCTAGCTAAGTTGTAAATAAAACTAAATATGGGTGCAAAGTTATAAGGGTAAATAGAAATTTAGTTAACTTATTGGTCAAACTCGGACTATTTAAACAACTTATGGCTACATCATTGTGATCTTGTTTATCTGCCATGTCCAACGTACAGTTGAAGTGACTAACCTTCTGATATGTTTCTTGTATCTTAAAAGGAGTATTGTTAGAGAGATTGAAATTGATAAACCTTGGTGGCCTGCAATCATTTTGATCATGTATGTCCATACTTTGGTTGGGACCTATAATTGATGGATTTTACGAGGAATTTCCCTGAGAACACCTTTTTTTTTTTTTGGCGTCCTACAACTGCAAAAATATTGCACCCGCAACCAAAACCTTCAGGCTCCACCCCTGGAAAGAGATGTAATATTTGTTGAGCAAGTTTTTCACTAATACAAGGAAGCTTACAAGAGTCCTATTCTAGGTAACCAAGTAAACCGATTTGGGTTAGAATAAGGAAATTGTGAAGTTAGGAAACCGTCTAGGATTTGGACATCGAGTATACTTGATCTCCAAGTATTGAAGGTTATAAATAGGTGGTAGTCTATTGAGTCTAATACACAGACATAGAGGTGGAGAGACATATAGGTTTTCTTCTAGTCATAAGGTTACACAACGTTGAGACTTGTTCTTGTAAGGGTTGTGAGACAAGAGAAAACAGCAAGGGACTATACTATGTGGTTCTTGTAATTGTTCTTCAGATTTTCATAGTGAAAGGTTCATCATCGTCAAGTGGAGTTGGCATTGTCGAACCACTATAAATCTATGTGTTGTGGTTTGCTTCTTCTTTATTCTTTTGTGGTTGTTGTGTGTGCTTGCTTTATACTCGTCTGTTTGTGCGCTTGTGTGTGTCTAGAGCTAAACAGGACTGGTATTGATTGCTACAATTGGTATCAGAGCCTTGTTCTGTTAACTCTGAGATCAAAGAAGTGGTACTGTGAGAGATGGGAGAAGGGGATACTCATATTTCGTTGAAGCAAGCGAAGGTACCAACACCAAAGTATGCAACTATTAGGGATGATGTGGATAAGCTTAATGGAAGAACATATTTTGGTCTTTGGCAAGTGCAAGTAAAAGATGCATTGATCCAGCAAGGTTTACATAAAGCTTTGAAGGATGTTAGGCCAAAGGATATGGATGATGATGAATGGGAAGAATATGATATGCAGGCTTGTGCTGCAATTCGTTCGTGTTTCTCCAAGGAGGTCACGTACAATGTTATGTCTGAGAAGTCTGCAAAGTCTTTGTGGACGAAGTTGGAAAGTTTGTACATGACGAAGTCTCACAAGTAGGTTGTTTTGAAAGAAACATATGTATCATTTTCGATTCAAGGAAGGTACGTCTATTAACGAACATATCAACTAGGGGTGGGACTTGGGTTGGGTCAACCCACTCAACTCGTGCCCAACCCGAACATTGGGCGGGTTGGGTTAGGTATTTCAAAATTTTGGGCAACTATGGGCATATATTTTACCAACCCGAACTAACTTGGGCAAGCACGGGTTCATATATCTCTAACTCAAGCAACCCGAAGAACCCACAGAACTATAAAATAATTTATATAATTATTTTTTATTAGTGGTATTATTATTATTTTTAGTATAATTTTCATATTATATTATTGCATTAATAAGAATCACAAATTATTTGAAATTTTAGTATAAATGAAGTAAGTAAATCTAATTGTTACATAGATTTGTCATAAAATATTGATTTCAAACACGCATCATGGGCCAACCCGTGGAACCCAAGATATAAGTTGGGCGGGTTGTGGGCACACCTTCATGGGTTCCATGGGCAACCTGGGCAAAGAATTTTTAGTAGGGGCATGACTCGGCCAAACCCTCCAACCTGCCCAACCAACCCAAGTCCCACCCCTAATATCAACAACTTTAATAAGTTGATGACTAATTTAACCAATGTGGGAGAAGTTGTTAAAGACGAAGACCAAGATATGACACTATTGTGTTCGTTTCCAGACACATATGATCTGTTGATTCAAAGTACATTGGCATCGAAATATACTATCAAGTTAGACAATGTTATTGTTGTCTTATTGAGTGATGAGTTTCGTAAGAAGGATGCTATAGAAAGTGATCAAGCGGTTGGATTGTATGTGAACAATGGGAAGAGACTTGGTTCTAAGAAGACCAAGTATAAGGGAAAAACCATAGGGAAGTCTGATTGTCATTGGTGTCACAAACCTGGACACTGGAAGAAAGATTGCCCAAAGCTTAAGGTTAAGGAGAATCGTGATTTAAGTTCGCAAGCAGCAATAGCTGAAGATAGTTCTGATACTGGAGATGTGCTAACAGTCACATGTAGTGATCATCGTGACGTGTGGATATTTGATTCAGCTTGTTCATATCATATGATTCCTCACATGGACTGGTTTACTTCTTATGAATCTATAGGAGGTGGTATTGTGCTACTAGGTAATAATTACGCTTGTGGTGTAGTTGGGATAGGAACAATACGTATCAAGAATCATGAAGGACAGGTACATACCTTGTCTGAGGTGAGTCATATTCCAGAGTTGAAGAAGAATTTGATATCGTTGGGTACTTTGGAATCCAAAGGTTACAAGATTGTAATGGAAGGTGGATTCACAAAGGTGATGAAGTCAGACTCAAAATTGGTGATTCAAGCTAAGAGACAAAGAAATTTGTATCTCTTCTGTGGTGATACAGTGGTGGGTGGAGCTTATGCAGGAATTGAGAATGATGGAGACTCTAGTATTTCAAGACTCTGGCACATGCGACTGGGGCATATCAACGAGAAAGGACTAGAGGTGTTGTGCAAGCAAGGTGTGCTTGACAAGTTGAAGAAGGCCAAACTTGATTTCTGTGAACATTGTGTTTATGGAAAGCAGCATAGGGTGAAGTTTGGTAAGGCAATCCATTGTACTAAAGGTATACTGGAGTATGTTCATACTGATGTATGGGGTCCTTCTAGGGAGATATCCAAAGGAGGAAGGAGCTACTTTGTCACTTTTATCGATGATTTCTCAAGGAGAGTGTGGTTGTATGCTATGAAGTCGAAGGATGAAGTTATCGAGAAGTTTAAGGTGTGGAAGACTATGATAGAAACCCAGACTGGCATGAAGGTAAAGCGACTTAGGTCGGATAATGGTGCGGAATACAAGAACGACCCATTGAAGGAGTATTGTCAGAGTGTAGGCATAGTCAGACACTGGAATGTGAGAAGAACACCTCAACAAAATGGGGTAGCAGAGCGAATGAATCTTACCCTTATGGAGAGAGCACGGTGCATGTTATCCAATGCAAAGTTGGGTAAAGAATTTTGGGATGAGGCAGTAAGTACGGCGTGCTATCTAATTAACAAATCACCATCGACTGCAATTGATTTAAAGACACCTATTGAGGTGTGGACTGGCAGACCTGCTAACTATGATTCTATTAAGGTTTTTGGTTGTCCAGCTTACTATCACGTCAGAGAGAGTAAGTTAGATCCAAGAGCAAAGAAGGCAATTTTCATTGGTGTTGCTGAAGGAGTCAAGGGATACAAGTTGTGGTTTGAAGAAACCCATAAGGTTGTTATTAGCAGAGATGTTACGTTTGATGAGAAGTCTTTGTTACACCCTAACAAAGAGAATGTAACTCAGGTGGAGGTAGATAGTGGTGAGGCTGTGGAGGAAAGATAAATTCCTAAACATGATTCTGTATTTGAAGATATAGATGAGGTATAGATTCAAGATGGTGAATCTCAACAACAACAAGAAGAAGATTCCTTAGAGAACAACAAAGATTCACGAAACAGGAGACCACCTGTTTGGATGAAAGATTATCATACAACATTTGCATTCATGGTTAGTGGTGATGAATCTAGAACTTTTCAAGAAGCGATGATAGATTCCAACTTTGTAAAGTGGCAAGGAGCTACAGATGATGAGATTGATTCTTTACACAAGAATGGTACTTGAGAACTAGTTAAGTTGCCTGAGGGTAACAAAACCATTGGTTGCAAATGGGTGTTCGCAAAGAAGGAAGGAACTCCTGGTACAAATAGCATACGGTTTAAGGCGCGTTTGGTAGCTAAGGGTTATGCACAAAGGGAAGGTGTTGATTACAGCGAAATATACTCTCCGGTTGTGAGGCACACTTCGATCCGTACCTTTTTAGCTATAGTAGGATCCTATGAATTAGAGTTAGAGCAAGTTGATGTCAAGACAGCGTTCTTACATGGTACCTTGGAGGAGGACATTTATATGTCACAACCCGAAGGTTATGTTGTTGCAGGTAAAGAAGATTATGTATGCAAATTGAAGAAGTCATTGTATGGGCTTAAGCATTCACCCAGGCAATGGTATAAGAGATTTGATACATTCATGAAGAGGCAAGGGTTTACATACAGTCTTCATGATAGTTGGGTGTATACAAAGAAGCTTCATGATGATATGCTCATTGCTGCGAAAAGCATGGTGGATGTAGATAAGTTGAAAGCTCAACTTAGTATGGAGTTTGAGATGAAGGATTTGGGGGCAGCCAAGAAGATACTTGGAATGGAACAAAGAGACAAAAAGATGGGTAACTTGTGTCTCACACAGAGACAATATCTGGAGAAGATTGTGGAGAGGTTTGGAATGCAAGATTCAAAGCCTATGAGTCTACCATTGGGTGGTTATTTGAAGTTGTCCATGAAGATGGAACCAAGTACTGAAGCTGATGAGGAGTACATGGCTCGTTTTCCATATGCGAGTGCAGTTGGTAGCTTGATGTATGCAATAGTTTGTACTCGACCAGACATTGCACAAGCTGTTGGAGTTGTCTGTAGATTTATGGCAAATCCAGGAAGACAACATTGGGAAGCTGTGAAGGGGATACTGAGGTATCTAAAGGGCACGCTAGATGTTGGGTTATTTTATCAACGAGGAGTTGGTAAGGAACCACAAGTTAGTGGGTATGTGGATTCGGATTATGCGGGTTATGTAGATCGTTATAGATCAACAACATGATATGTGTTTACGTTGGCTGGTGGTCCAATAAGCTGGAGGTTGTCATTGCAATCAGTTGTAGCTCAATCAACATCGAAGGCTGAGCTAATTCCAGTAAATGAGGCCATGAAGGAAGCTACCTGGCTTAAAGGCTTGATTGGAGTTTTTGGAGTCAAACAAGAATGCATAGATGTGTATAGTGACAGTCAGAGTTCTATAGATTTGATGAAGCATGAAAACTTTCATGGTAGAGCAAGGCACATCAATGGTAGAGTTTTCAGTACTGAAGATTCACACAAAGGATAATCCTTCAGACATGCTCACAAAGGTAGTACCGGTTAGTAAGTCTTAATCAACACTATACCAGTGTAGGCACGGAAAGGTGCAATGTGGTGACGATGAAGTACGTGAAGTGAAGAACAATGTAGTAAGTGAAAGATTGTCAACAATGGTGGAGAATTGTAATATTTGTTGAGCAAGTCTTTCACTAATACAAGGAAGCTTGCAAGAGTCCTATTCAGGTAACCAAGTAAACCGACTTGGGTTAGAATAAGGAAATTGTGAAGTTAGGAAACCGTCAAGGATTTGGACATCGAGTATACTTGATCTCCAAGTATTGAAGGTTATAAATAGGTGGTAGTCTATTGAGTCTAATAAACAGACATAGAGGTGGAGGGACATATAGGTTTTCTTCTAGTCATAAGGTTACACAACTTTGAGACTTGTTCTTGTAAGGGTTGTGAGACAAGAGAAAACAGCAAGGGACTATACCGTGTGGTTCTTGTAATTGTTCTTCAGATTTCCATAGTGAAAGGTTCATCATCATCAAGTGGAGTAGGCATTGCCGAACCACTATAAATCTATGTGTTGTGGTTTGCTTCTTCTTTATTCTTTTGTGGTTGTTGTGTGTGGTTGCTATATACTCGTCTGTGTGTGCGCTTGTGTATGTCTAGAGCTAAACAAGACTGGTATTGATTGCTACAAGAGACACCTTGTATATCAGGTACCATTTTGTCTAGGCCATTTTGGGCTATGAGGTACCATGGTGAATCATATCAGGCACTTGAAGGCACAACCAAAACGTTGTGAACCTTGATAATGGCGCAGATTAATGTCTCAACCACTCCACGTTCTACTAGTAGTACAAAAAACTTGGATGCTGGTTTTTCGTTCCTCTGATTCCAGTTTTAATTACCAATGCCCAACAGTCTTCTGTCTTTTGGTACAATTTTCCTATCCATCAAATTTATACAATAAGAAATCTTCTTTGGAGAAACAAATAAGCAAAAAATAACAGTCGGGCCCAAGGAGTTACCGCCGTTTGGGCTTCGAGGCCCATTTTCGACCACTAAGTAATTCACGCCGGGGATATGGAAAATGAAAACCGACACGAAAAGGCTGAACTAACAGAAATGCGCTGATTTTGGGGCTGCACAGTTTTCCTTGGGGCTTCAAAACAATAAAACCATCCAAAGGATAGTTATAAGGGATGTCCAAAAAGGTATGAAAAGTCTAAGATACCCTTACAGATTAATCCACCCCAAATTTTATCTAATAACCCAAATTTTATAACCCTAATCCTAAACAAAAACAAAAACTAAAACTAAATTAAAACTAAAAACTTATCATTCTCTTCTCCTTCTCTTCTACTCGCCTTTCTCCTCTTCTACTCGTCCGTCCCTCTCCTTCTTCATTTTTCCTCTTCGTTCCTCGTCTCGATTCATCGCCGATACGAAAAATTCATCGTCTCGAATAAAATTCAAACATGGCGAGAACAAAACAGACCGTGAGAGACACTACAGATGATCCTGGAATAGCAAGAGCCTACTTAAATCATCAACAGCGCACAGCGGGAGAAACTTCTGATTTGAATTCTGAACCCAACATGCGTATCAGGTATTAATTCTGAACAAACCCCATGTTTTGAATGATGTTTTAATTGTTTTTTTAGGTTCTAATCATCGATTTAGGGTAGTTTCGTTGAGGTCAGAATTTTTTTACGGTGCAGTTTTCAATTGGGTCTTAGGCGTAAAACATTTTTACGCCTTGAGAATCATATGAAAACTAGGCGTAAAACAGTTTTACGCCTTGAGAATCATATGATAACTAGGCGTAAAATTGCCCTAATTTTGCCCTAGGGTTTTTACGCCTTAGAAACCAAGGCGTAAAAAAAGTGGTCTGTGCTCACAAATATTTGCACCGTAAAAACACAAAGCAAACCGTAAATTTTGATACAAGGCGTAAAACTCTAAATTGAAGCGTAAAATCTTTTGGATTTCAATTTTTTTCCCAAGGAAGTTTTACGCCTTAATATATCAGTGCGTAAATTTTGAGTTCCTAATTTTTTTTTT
>JAJJMA010106151.1:2926-38544 GCA_023529015.1 Papaver nudicaule | reverse complement strand
TGATCACGGGTAACCCACTTAGGTAGACTCTTGGCAGGAGTTTCGGGTTCAGTTTCCTGAGCGTCTTGTTCTTGTTGAGAGTCATCATCATTTGGATTAAAATCTGTTTTTGTAGGCTACATCTTGTTAGGACATTGTCTGGTCAAACCCACTAGCGTTGGTATGTCAAGCTAGTTGTCAATTTTTAGTGTCAAAACTCAATTCTTGATTTAGCCTACTAGAGTTTAGATTTCGGAATTGGGATATAGACAAAGTAGTAGAGACCTTGAAGACGAAGACTGTGAAGACAAAGAAGACATCAATTATTCTTCATCGACAAAAGGTTAGTAGGAGTTATGACTT
This sequence comes from Papaver nudicaule, assembly GCA_023529015.1. NCBI lineage: Eukaryota > Viridiplantae > Streptophyta > Magnoliopsida > Ranunculales > Papaveraceae > Papaver > Papaver nudicaule. The sequence goes on along the minus strand of JAJJMA010106151.1, from coordinate 38,202 downwards.
TATGGAAATTCTTCTATTCTACTTTCTCTATTCTTTCGAAATATAGTCGACTACTTTAGTAGTGATCATAGCGATTGAGATAGTATTCTTGTCTAACATGGCCTTGTGTCATGACTAGTATTTGTTCCCACAAATGTTATGAGTATAAGAATGAAAGAGATAGATTTGATACCATTTGTCCATTTCAATGGTTTGCTTGCAAATCATTAGTTGGATATGGGTGAATCTAAAGGAGTACTCTTGAGCAAGAGACCATGGATTATAGCTGAGGACGTACACACGTCTAAGTCCTGGCTAAGCCCAGAACTTCCAGCGGAATCCAAGTTTGGCCAAATCTGAATGGCGGAAGGTTCACGGACCGGTACGCAAACCAGAAACTCGGATTTCTACTGAGTTCCAAAGTGACTGAACATTTCGCGAACCTACGCGAACCTAGATTTCTGTTACTTTGACTGGTATTCAGATTAAGTGAATATTCTCTCAGAATTTCACTTGGGTTAAACTCTGAACTCCTTTATCTCTTAGGTGGACTTGTATATCACATAATATCTTTTGTGGTCCATCTAACAATCCTCAATGAGTCAATAAGATAAAGATTATCTCAGGTCTGTTGGATTCTATCTTGAAGTGTTTTTGAGCTAACAAAACACTTGGCAGATAAACTTAAAAAGAATTCCAATTGAGATTAATCTCTTTTACTTGGTTGGCAAGTTTAGGGTTTCCTTAACTTGTGGGACAAGTAATTGATTGCTTTATTCCAAAGAAACCTATCTTATGAGTGTTATAAATAGAGGTGTCTACGGACAAATACCGCAAGCATCAAGCATACGTGAAGGTCCTTAGGGAAGTGATCGTAAACTCTTTTCACTTCAGTGAACGCTTGTTGTGGTATAGTCATCCTCTATAGGTTGCGGCTCCTCTGGGAACTCCCTACGACTATAAAAGACTTCTCTTGATAGTTGGGAAGCACAGGTAGGAGATTGAGACCTTATTTGGTTGAAATCGGATTAACCTGTAACCTTGATAACCTGTTCACGTTCTTGTCTATTCCATAGTCCGTCTCTTCTACTATACGGCTATTCAAGAACTGATACGTTACACACATGGTTAAAAGGTAGCAACGCACGGCTGCACTCGGTGTTGTAATACCTAGTGAGCTCCAGTTGTACAAGTTTCTTAACTGATTCTTCGTGTACAACTGAGGTAGAGACAAATTGGGCATAGCTTACTCGGTTTGCTTGTCAGCCCTGATTTGTGAAGTAGATTTCCGTATGACCTGGAGCAATCCGAAGGAAGTCAACTTGTGTATGATAAACTGATAGAGGACAGTTAGATCATACGTCAACAATTAGGTTGCAACGCCAGTATTGCTGACACAAGCCTTTGACAGCGGTCAAAGCAACTCCTAGGCCTGTAAAGGACGTCAGCTGGGGGAATCAAGTGCGTGACGATCTGTGGGGATCTAGAGACGTAAGGAGTGCGACAGTAGCCAATTCGCTTGGAGGGCTTGAGTTGGTCTCTGCTACATCCCAGACCGAAGTCTTATAGTAGGCTAGCGTTTGTAGTCAGTTTGTACTGGGCAGTGTTCAATCTGGACGAGGTCCCGAGGTTTTTCTGCAAGGCAGTTTCCTCGTTAAAAAAAAACGTTCTGGTGTCTTGTGTGCTTTTCTTTCCGAAATTATATAAACTCTGACATATAATTAAAAGCAAACACAAGAAGTACGTTATCCATAACCGTAGAGTTTACTCCAAAGATTCGTCTTTGTAGAGTGATCCCTAAATCACAACTCCGGTTATCTAGGTTTGGATATTAATTTTTGAGATCGTCCAAACTTAACCATAAGACTCACGAGCCCAACGAAAAGTTGGTTGTATTTCGGTACCCCTCCTTTTTCAATTGGTATCAGAGCGGGTGAACACATTAAATACGTAAATGTTTGTGTTTATTTAGGCTTGTGAGTCCTGGATCAAAGCGTAAGAGCTTGTAACGTACCACCAAAGTTCGATGGCACAAATTACCTATGGGAAGACTCCAATGACTTCGTTTTTGCAAGCCCGAGACTTCAAAACTTGGGTTTATGTCATAAAGGAATACACACCACCAACTGTTGAAGTTGACGGTAAAACTGTTCCCAAAGACATAGCGGTTTATACAGATGTGGAAACACTCGCCGCTAAGCAAAACTATGATGGGCTTAATGCTATCATTCATGCAGTCACACCTGATCTTTTCCATCACATAGCTACATGTGAAACCTCTCACGAGGCTTGGAAAATATTAAGGAACGTATTCGAAGGAAATACAGCAGAAAAAGAAGCTAGACTTCAAAACCTCATGTCTGACTGGGAAAACCTTCGAATGCTTGAGGATGATACCTTTGAGGAATTTAATCACAAATTGTCTGAGATAGTAAATGCCTGTCACACCTATGGTAAAACTATTCCGGAAAGGGACATTGTGAGTAAAATTATGAGGTCATTACCCTCAAGGTACGAATCCAAGAAACATGCCATCCAAGAAGTACACGGCTTAGACATGACAAGAAGTGACCTTGTTGCAAAGCTAAAAATCTTCGATCATGAGCATAGTAACCCTAAGAACATTGGGTTTAGAGCTACTGGAAAAACAAGGAAACTTGTAAACGAAGAGTGTACTTCGAACACCAACTCCGGCAATCATAGTGGGAATGAATCTGATGAAGAGATATCTTTGATAACTCGTCAGTTTAAAGATCTTCTAAAGAAGAGAGGTAAACGATTCATCAAGAACGTCCCACCATCAACTCTTAAGCCCCATGATAGAGTCTCACCTAAAGAAGGGAACAAAAGGGGAGATGATGATGATATGCCACAATGCTATAAATGCAAAGGTTTCGGCCACTTGGCTGAGAAATGTCCCAATCGGAGAAAATATACAGGAGGGAAAGCCTTTGCAGCCTCACTTGATGATTCATCTGATGTTTACTACTCAGCTGATGAAGAAAGTGAAATAGCTCTGGTTGCAGAATGTGTCAAGTCTGATAATATGGGTGATTCCGAATCAGAACTAGAAACATGTCCCATCCCCATGGACACAATCTCTAGTGATATATCTTGCAAAGAAGTAATCATCCCTATAATAGACAAGCAACGACTTGTTAAGTGCAGTTACTGTGCTAAAAAGGGACATGATTATAAGCAGTGTCATGTGTACAGACGTAAAGTCAAGCATGCTAATAAACTGCAAAGGAAAGCGGCCAGACTCATGAATGTGATTCGAATCTTTGAAGCAGCTAATAAATATCGAAATCACTCTAACTCCTTAAGGGCAACACAAGGAGCAGAGAAATTCAAGAGAGCCAGAACTAAGAAATGCAAACTTAGTTCGGAAAAAGATTCAATACCACATCAAGAGCATAATCATGCTCTACCTTCTTCGCACTAAGTGCAAGAAGGATTGGCATCTCATCCACTGTCCCTTGGGATGAGAAGTCATAATGTGGTCGGGCAAGTCCTAGAGTCTTTTTCGTTTTCCGTATCTTTTTGTAAGTAATTGATAACCCACAATTAAGCACCTTTTCATTGTCACTAGACAGAGAGTGTAATGTCGAGCCTTGCTCCATGGGACTCATGATCACCAGGGATCAGATTGTCTAAACAAAAGGTTAAAATTGTTTCTGGGTATCTCTGAAAGTGAGACACGTCAATGAAAGAACAAAAATAATTCGCGTACACGGTTCCCGAACCGTCCCGCCTTATCAGAACAATATTAGGGTAGATCCTTATCGTATCTGGCAGTTAATGTAATCCTTATCTCTTTGAAAATTCTTGAATAGAACAAACGAAAGGATATTACTTTTCAACATGGTAGAAAAGTAAGGAAATCGGAAGTCTATTCTTATTTCATTCTAAACTTTTCAACATGGTAGAAATCCTTGATATTACTTCTTAAGGAAAGGATCCTAATTCAACTGACAAGGGTATCATGAAACCAGATGATCCTTTGAAAACAGCCAAAAACAAAGGAAAGAAACCCTGGTTCAAGAAGAAGAAAAAGAAGAAATCAAAATCTGACAAGGATGAAAAGCCTTCTCAGAAGAATCAAAGGATTGCATCCATTCTCAAAGAATGCAGAGAAACAAAGAGAGAATTAAGATCTCTTGGAGAAGTGTTTCTAAAAACTCGGGTTGTTCAAAAATCTCTTGAGTCAACAAGAAGAGCTTATGAAAGAAGTGCATAAAGTCTCTACAAAGAGACTAAGGAATTAGAGTTTGATATTCCTATGCCCATGAATGAAGATCAAGATATTAAGGAAATCAATGACTTCGTCGTGACTTCTTTCAAAGAGAATTAGTTGGTTCCTTGTGAGAACTTGTTCTTACTTTTGCCTAAGGAATATAAACTAAATCTGTTAAGTAGTTTGCCTTTTCATGCTTTTTAGAGTTTTTCAAGCATGTACTACTTTATTTCATTAATAAAAGTTCTTTTTAGATATTATTAATGATGATTGCAATACTTGATTTGTCTACCTCAATCTTATTGCAATACATCGCTTTTTCCATTGCTTCGGTGTGACGTAAAGCTATGTCTATTGACAAAAGTTATGCTTTTTCTCACGATTAAGAAACTTTTGGTTGTATGATTTCTAGAAGTTTTCCAAACTCGAAATCATAAACTCTTTTTCCGAGAAAAATTGGCTAAGGAAAAGAGATTATTAACAAAGCAAAACTGGATAACATTCAATGTTCTTGTCCATGTTCGTCTTTGTCAGTTGTTCTTTAATGAATGACACCACATGGGGGAGAGTTCTTATCTTGAACTCGCGCTTAATAACAAATCTTTTTGGGGAGCATGGATGTGGAATATTGGGAGAAAGTTGTATCTATATTTCTCCATAAGGTGAGAGCTCAGGAATCTTGTTGTTCAGATTACCTAAGTATACCATCTTTGAACTTGATATGCGAGTACTTAGATTAACCTATCATCATAGGTTTATGAAACCCTAGTCTCGAACTACTTTGTCATATTTTTGTGACAAATAGGGGGAGAATACATATGGTTCTTGTTCTTGTGGTGCATAACCATGGGGGGAGAACATCATGTGCTTACTTGTTGTGCTTTTCATAGAGTATCAAGTAAGGGGGAGTAATTAAAGCTGAGAAGAAGCTTCGTATCAAGAATGAGTAGAATCACTTTAAAAGTTTTGATACACGAACTTTAAAGTTTGCTCAGATTCTTACTCTTACGCACAAACAACATATGGGATGAGCATACTAACCCACGTAAGCTCAAGCGTACCTTTATGGTTGTTTGAGCTGGATATGTTGTAGCTGCTGACTAAGGATTCATCAACAAGAGTTTAATGAACACATCAAGACTCAAGGGAGAAGTTGAAGAATTAAAGAAATCAAGTTACATCTGGTTAGTACTTAATTGTATATCATTTGAATCCATATGTAAATTGGTTTTGTCACTAAAATTGACAAAGGGGGAGATTGTTAGGATATTGTCCGGTCAAACCCACTAGGGTTGGTATGTCAAGCTAGTTGTCAGTTTTAGGTGTCAAAACTCAATTCTTGATTTAGCCTACTAGAGTTTAGATTTCGGAATTGGGATACAGATAAAGTAGTAGAGACCTTGAAGACGAAGACTGTGAAGACAAAGAAGACATCAATTATTCTTCATCGACAAAAGGTTAGTAGGAGTTATGACTTTATGGAAATTCTTCTATTCTACTTTCTCTATTCTTTCGAAATAAGTCGACTACTTTAGTAGTGATCATAGCGATTGAGATCGTATTCTTGTCTAACATGGCCTTGTGTCATGACTAGTATTTGTTCCCACAAATGCTATGAGTACAAGAATGAATGAGATAGATTCGATACCATTTGTCCATTTCAATGGTTTGCTTGCAAATCATTAGTTGGATATGGGTGAATCTAAAGGAGTACTCTTGAGCAAGAGTCCATGGATTACAGCTGAGGACGTACACACGTCTAAGTCCAGCTAAGGCCAAAACTTCTAGCGGAATCCAAGTTGGCGGACGGTTCACGAATCGGTACGCAAACCAGAAACTCGGATTTCTACTGAGTTCCAAATTGACTGAACATTTCGCAAACCTACGCGAACCTAGGTTTCGGTTACTTTGACTGGTATTCAGATTAAGTGATTATTCTCTCAGAATTTCACTTGGGTTAAACTCTGAACTCCTTTATCTCTTAGGTGGACTTGTATATCACATAATATCTTTTTTGGTCCATCTAACGATCCACAATGAGTCAATAAGATAAAGATTATCTCAGGTCTGTTGGATTCTATCTTGAAGTGTTTTTGAGCTAACAAAACACTTGGCAGATAAACTTAAAAAGAATTCCAATTGAGATTAATCTCTATTACTTGGTTGGCAAGTTTAGGGTTTCCTTAACTTGTGGAACATTGCTTTATTCCAAAGAAACCTATCTTACTGAGTGCTATAAATAGAGGTGTCTACGGACAAATACCGCAAGCATCAAGCATACGTGAAGGTCCTTAGTGAAGTGATCGTAAACTCTTTTCACTTCGGTGAACGCTTGTTGTGGTATAGTCATCCTCTATAGGTTGCAGCTCCTCTGGGAACTCCCTACGACTATAAAAGACTTCTCTTGAGAGTTGGGAAGCACAGGTAGGAGATTGAGACCTTATTTGGTTGAAATCGGATTAACGTGTAACCTTGGTAACCTGATCACGTTCTTGTTTATTCCATAGTCCGTCTCTTCTGCTATACGGCTATTCAAAACTGATACATTACACACATGGTTGAAAGGTAGCAACGCACGGCTGCACTCGGTGTTGTAAGACCTAGTTAGCTCCAGTTGTACAAGTTTCTTAACTGATTCTTCGTGTACAACTGAGGTAGAGACAAATTTTGCATAGCTTACTCGGTTTGCTTGTCAGCCCTGATTTGTGAAGTAGATTTCCGTATGACCTGGAGTAATCCGAAGGAAGTCAACTTGTGTATGATAAACTGATAGAGGACAATTAGATCATACGTCAACAATTAGGTTGCAAAGCCAGTATTGCTGACACAAGCCTTTGACAGTGGTCAAAGCAACTCCTAGGCCTGTAAAGGACGTCAGCTGGGGGAATCAAGTGCGTGACGATCTGTGGGGGATCTAGAGATGTAAGGAGTGCGACAGTAGCCAATTCGCTTGGAGGGCTTGAGTTGGTCTTTGCTACATCTCAGACCGAAGTCTTATAGTAGGCTAGCGTTTGTAGTCAGTTTGTACTGGGCGGTGTTCAATCTGGACGAGGTCCCGAGGTTTTTCTGCAAGGCAGTTTCCTCGTTAAAAAAAAACGTTCTGGTGTCTTGTGTGCTTTTTTTCCGCAATTATATAAACTCTGACATATTATTAAAAGCAAACACAAGAAGTACGTTATCCATAACCGTAGAGTTTACTCCAAAGATTCGTCATTGTAGAGTTGATCCCTAGATCACAACTCCGATTATCTAGGTTTGGATATTGATTTTTGAGATCGTCCAAACCTAACCATAAGACTCATGAGCCCAAACGAAAAGTTGGTTGTATTTCGGTACCCCTCCTTTTTTCACATCTACAGATTGAGGAGTAGATTCAGGTTTCGAAATGATTTCTGATGGTGGTAATTCAGCAGCAATGTATTTGTTTTGTCTAAAGTCAGTGACATCATCAATTACAACATTTGTTGATTCCATCATTACTTGGGTGCGAGTGTTGAATACTCTAAATCCTCTGCTGTTAGAGGCATATCCCAAGAATATGCCTTCATAGCTTTTTGAATCAAACTTTCCTCTTTGCTCCCTGTCTTTAAGAATATAGCATTTGCTACCAAACACACGAAGATACCCAAGATTAGGTTTCTTTCCATACCAGAGTTCATATGGGGTGTTTAGGGTACGAGACCTTAGGTAAACTCTGTTAATGAGATAACAGGCTGTAAAGACAACTTCCCCCCAGAATTTTTGAGGAAGATCCTTATTGTGGAGCATTACTCTAGCCATTTCTTGGATATTTTGTTTTTTCTTTCTGCAACACCATTGGCTTGAGGAGTATGTGGTGGAGAAAATTGTTGAGAAATACCCAGTTGATCACAAAATTCAAATAGTTTTGTATCTTTGAATTTTGTACCACGATCGCTTCTTATGTTTTTAAGTCTGCGATCTTGTTCAGTCTGGATTCTGTTCACGATAATCTTGAACTCTTCAAGGGTGTCATTCTTGTGTTTTAAGAACGCAACCCAGGTGAATCTAGTGTAGTCATCAACCATAACTAAAGCATATTTCTTTCCTGCAACAGTGGAGTGTTGCATTGGTCCGAAAAGATCCATGTGAATCAGATCTAGAGGAGCTTTAGTTGCAATATCTCTTGACGTTCTGTGTGGTACTCTGTGTTGTTTACCCTTTTGACAAGCACCACATACACCTTCCACATTGGCATTAATCTTAGGAACTCCCCTCACGAGTTCTTTATTGATTATTTTGCTTAACAAACGATAGTTAATGTGACCAAATCGTTCATGCCATAAATGTGTTGATTCAGTTTTTGTTAGATTGCAACAAAGATTTGACTTAATATCAAGAAGGTAACAGTTATTAGCACTGCGAAATCCAGAAAAAAATTACGTTCCCAGATTTGTTTTCTATGTCACATTTATCAATACTGAAGACTACCTTATTCCCTTTGTCACAAATTTGACTAACAGAGAGCAAGTTTGCAGTCATACCTTTTACGTAGACGACATCGTGAATTTCTGGAATGCCATGCAGTTTGATGGTACCTCTTTTGCTGATATAGCAACAACTTCCATCTCCAAAGGTAACGGGTCCACCTTTGTATTCATCAATATTTACAAACCATGATAGATCACCAGTCATATGTCTACTGCAACCGCTATCAAGAAACCATTGAAGGGGTGAGGTAGATTTTAGTGCAAGGGCACCAAGACAATAATATTTGTCATTAGTTTGTGTTTCAGTCTTAAGATGTGGATTGGAACAAATAATTTTTGCTCTTTTATGAAGTTCTCGAAGTAGCGAGAGTTTTTCATTAAAGAGTTTGCATGTATGATGATAATGATCATTAAGACCACAAAACGTACATGACGTTCTGTCAGATTGTGATTTGTAACCTAATCCAGGTCTTCCACAATAGTGGTTCTCTGTATAGGAACTTTCCTGAGCAGAAGATAGCTTTCCAAGAAGAATCTTGTTTTGCTTGATTTGCCCATCTAGTTGTTTAACAACTTCTTCCTTTTCATCACGTAATCTGTTATTACAATCTTCTTCATTGCGAAATCCATGAAGTAGTCCTTGGACTTTGAATATCAATCTTTGTTTAGTATAACATAAAGATTTGATAAACTCAATCAGTGAATCAGAGGATTCATCTGAGATATATTCAATATCAACCAATGGATTGTTCATAGTTCACGAGTTCGTCAAACGTGACGTCTTTTATGTGTTTTCCCGCTCTGATACCAACTGAAAAAGAGGGGATACCGAGATACACCACCAACTTTTTGTTTTCGTGAAATCTGTTGATTATACTACTTGAACGATCTCACAAATAAATATTCAAGTATTCACCTGAGTAATCTCAAAGGTTCTATAATCAACAATCAGATTTATGCAGTACTTTTAATTATATAAATATAATGCGGAAGATAAAAGTAATGCACGACACAAGAAGTTTTGTTAACGAGGAAACTGCAAACCTAGCAGAAAAATCCCGGAACTTCGTCCAGATGTGAACACCCTTAGTATGAACGGTATACAGACGCTAGCCTACTCTCAGACTTCGGACTGGACTGTATCGAGACTGAATCCACCCTACAAGCAACTCAGCTACCAATGTGCTTGTGAGTGTAGAAAATGCCTTAGCCCATTAAGGGCACTCAAGAAGTGATTTTGTACAAGAGGGCTGCCATAGAAGTGAAGAATGGCGATAGTGGCGACCTTCAGCGGTTACCACCCAGATGAAGAAGGCGCTGAGTAGAGCAAGGGAAGAGCGGAATGAATCAGAGGAAAGGTAAAAAGGCATACTCAAGACAGTGATAATGGCACGTCATCGACAAAAGCTGCTAACATTGGTTGAGCATTTATTATGGGTCAGAACGGTCGGATTGTCAGAGCTGACTTATTGACTCAGTGGAGTTCGAGTCATCGATCTTATCCAATCCAGGACGAAGGGCGCTGAAGCATTGAGGAAGGTCGGCGGTATTAAAGGTTGGCGGAAATGGACAAATAGTGTCAGAGTCATATTGTTTGTATTAGCTGTATTCCACCATGTAACTAGCGCCTATAAAAGGCCATGTATCACAACTGAGAGAGGGGTTGGACAAGTGAACTCTAGGGTTGATCTATTGAGAGATAAAGAATCCTTCTTACTCTCCTTGGCTCAATTACTAGTGAAGATCTTGATACTTTGTAGAGAGATATCCTTAGCAAGGTGAGAACAAATGCAAGGATTCAATTAATAACATGATGTTCTTAAGAGTTATTGTTTACTTATCTATCATGCTATATTCATGGCGTCATTACTTTAATCTGTCTCATGCATCTATCTAAGTGTGGTTATATATATGCTAACAACGGTTTTACTTGAGTTATACGTATTATAGCATGTTTTGTGTATTTAAGAATGGGTGTATTGGTAAAATCTCACCTATGGGGATTTTACCAACTACATTTTGGCGCTAGAAACATGGATTGAACCTGTGATTTCTTAGATTTTTTGTTCTTGGTTTACACAAATAAAGGTTGTTTTCTGCACTAATATTGTCTCTAATGATAAGTATGCTGCTGACAACTCTTAGCTATGAGAATACTGCCTTAAAACCTTTAAACCCTTTCTCTTTATAGAAGTTTTTGACTGTGTTGGTTGCTGAAAAGCTTTGTAAAATTGTGGAAAAATCTTCTTATTCAAATATACTTGGCGTTATTACTGTACTAATAATGATGTTTTAACCGGTATTATCCTTATTAGGAGCGGCATAATAGAATTATCTCTTCCTGACTTACAAAACTAAGGTTGTTGTTTTCCTCTAAGAAGGACCTTTTGGTTAGCAAACTAGGAGTTTCAGTTCCTTTTTCACAAAGAATGTTGATGTTGTTACGTCATAAAAAGATTATGCTTAGTTATCTTCAAATCTTTCTTTCTTTGATAGTGTTGTATATGTCATTATGGGTTTAGGATGGTGAAAGGATCCTTACTTTAGGCTTGATTCTCAGTATTTAACATTCTGATAGCTAGGCTTAGTGCTCATTGTTCTTAGTCCTTGTGTCATATTATGCAGTGAGTTAAAATTTTATGAAACGTCATTAGCAAAAACTAGATGCCGTACAAATTTTGATCCATATTGCGGAAAGGGTTGTAAAACTGGGGTGTTTTTGTTTTCATGGATTTGAAAAATTAGGGTTTTTTCAATTGCCGACAAGATTAGGTCATGTCCTGCAAATAGTACAACTACGCCTGCGCTATTTTGTCCATTCTTTACTTTACATAAATTTCTCAACCACCTCCACTAACCAATTTGGCATTTGCTAACAGTCAAGCTAGCTTAATACTGTCAGGAAGTACTTTTGTTGTTTTCTACACAGGATACTAAATGACGACTAGGCGAAAAGGAAGTACGGCGTCAACAAGCAAATCTCCTAAGTTTCCCATATCCGCTCAGTCAGTACCGCTTCCTAATCGACATAACCTAAGAAGTTTAGCGGTACCACCGTCAGGTTTTGCACATGATTTTTTCTTGAGTAGCAGTACAAGTCAGCAGACAACAATTCCACAGTCAGCAACACAACAACAACAGCCAACAGTGCCAGCAGTAGAACAGCAACAGACAGCAGCAATGCCGACGGCGGTATCACAGCAACAGCCAGCGGCAATGGACAATGTTTTTATAGAAGATATAACTCATTTGGAGGGGATACCAGAAGAGGAAGATGAAGTAGAGGTCCCTGTGCAAAGCAAAGGAAAAGCTGTGGATGACGGTACTACGAAAGAAGCAGCAATTCCCGGCGACACTTCTCATGCAGTTGAAGGGTTATCAAGGGCAGTAGGCGGCAGTCTCAATATTAATGGTTTACTTTCAAGAGGAGCCGGTAATGGTCTTATGGTAAACGGAAACACTTCAAAGGAGGTAGAAGGCAACATCAAAATGGCGGCGGATGCTGGAACATCAAAAACAGCGCCGATAACAATACCAGAAGGAAAAGCCGGGTCCACTAATGCTACAGAAGAAATGTTGAAGAAGTTCCTTGAACAGAGTACCATAAATCAAGCCCAGATGCAGTTACAGATGCAGTTACAGATGCAGAGGCAGATGGACATTATCCTCCAAAGTAATCGACAATTAGCAGAGCAGCATAAGCAGTTAATGGAAAGTCGCAGCAAAAGTCGCTCAGCTCGTACAGTTCATAATACCCAAAAGAGTAGATCTAAGAAGCCAGAAGTAGCAGCGTTCACAGTAAAAAAGGAAGAAGGAAGTAAGAGGACTGAAAAATCTAATAATAATGAGGAAAGTTTCGCCGACTCGGACAAGATGAATGATATAAATGAATGTGTGGCAAAGCAACTACGCCGTATGAAAAGGAAATTAGCAGAAGTCACAGGCCCGCCAAAGGATGATAAATTGAAGAAGGCCATCTTTGAGGCAAAAAAGACACCATTTGTAGATGAGATTACCTATGGGAAGGTATCCAAGAGGTTCTGTATGCCAACTTTCACATCAATTTTTGATGGAACAGGAGATCCATCCCAACACTTACAATGTTACAGGAGAGATTTAACAGCATGGACTGGCTCAGACCCAATAATGTGCATGTCGTTCGCCGCCTCACTCAAGGATGAAGCTTCAGCGTGGTTTGGTAGTTTAAAAGCAAAGTCAATTAAGAAATACGCAGAATTGGAAGAGATTTTCATAGCAAATTATATTCAAAACAAGAGAGTACGACCAGGGGTAGAAAAGTTGTTTAATAATAAGAAAAGACCTATGGAAACATGCAGAAGTCATATCATGAGATGGATAAAACTTTGTAGTGAAGTAGGATCGGCGGTTTATGACAAAGAAATGGAGACAAATGATCCAATGTTTCAATCTTTGTATTGGACCCCAGCGGCAGATATGGGTGAGCTGAGAGCTAGACAAAATGAATGGTTGTCGTATGAAGAAATGCAAGAGGAAGAAGATCGCCAGAAGAAAGAAAGAGCAAGGCATGCTAATTCTATAAACAATTTGTCACCAGAAGAGCAAGAGCAAATGAGAAAATAATGGTTTAAAATGGAGCAGAAGAAATTAGAATCAGCAGCGGCGGGTCCTAACTCAACGACAATTATTCCACAGCAACCACAAGAGCGACAACAATATCAGCAGAACAACGCTCAGCAATGGAATCAAGGGAAAAGAGATACCTATGATGGAAGAGAGGGTCAAGATAACAGAGGCAGGTACGCCAACAATGATAGAAGAAGCTACGACGACTATAGAGGAGGATATGACAATCGGCGGCAAGGTAATGGTGATAGAAGATTCAACAATGATAATCGAAGGTTCGGCGATAGAAGGCCAGGATACCCAGATTTCCAAGACGCCATATTACCAAAACTTCGTGTTACGTATACTGTTGCATGGGGGCAAATAGAAAGTTCGGCGTCAAGGAATGAAATCCGCTATCCTTTTAACAGAGGAAATCCCATGCACCCCATTTCAAACACTAGTCAGTATTGCCAGTATCATCAATTCCATGGTCATTCAACTGAGAATTGCACAGGAGTTCAGAGGGAGGTGCATAGATTCATTTGTATGGGAAGGTTCCAAGATTTTTTAGGATTACCTCCAGCACTTCCAATGGAGGTTCAGCCAATCAGGTTGTACCGCCGAAGCCTGAAGTTTTTGAAGTAGAAGTTCAGCGGGATCTCAAAGAGTTAAATTGTTTTTCCATCGTGCATTCAACGATTAGTAGAGATGAATTCTATAATAACGTCATGTCAAGGATTCATAAGCGGGATAGAGATGGTAAAGAAATTTTCAGCGTCGCCGTCAAGAACAGTCCATTATTGGAATGGATGAAGAAGTCGGTCAGCTTTTCGGCGGTAGAACTGTCACCTGAAGCAAGAAGTCACCTGGATCCGCTGGTGTTAACCATCCAAATGGGAAAATTCAAAGTTCCAAGAGTACTGGTTGATCCAGGTAGTTCTGTTGATATTCTCTTCAATTCATCATATCAGGCTATGGATTCTAAAGAAGAACCGGTGGAACCTTTAGTTCCTTCTACATATAGTATCTATGGATTTAATGGGATAACATCTAAGCCTAAAGGAGAGGTTAAGCTGAAAGTTGTCACATGTAAAACGTTGGTCATGGATACTACTTTTTGTGTTGTGGATGTAGACTCGCCATATGCAGCAATACTTGGAAGACCATGGTTACATAGCATCAAGGGAGTACCTTCGACCTATCATCAGCGATTGAGATTTCCAACTCCAGAAGGGCTAGCAGAATACATTGGTGATTCATCTACGGCAAAAGCATGCAATGAAGTAGACGTCAAGATACGTGAAACTCGAAAGGCAAGATTGAATGAGAAAAAGAAGAAGACTAAAGAATTAGCCAAAGCCAAAGAAATAAATGAAGTAGTCGCTGACCCTAGAAAATATGTTCTTTCTGTGAAGGAGGGCGACTCCACAGCAAATTCTTCGGCGGCACCCTTATAGCAATTAAAGGAACCTTCGCCTATGGGAGAACAGAATTAACTTCACAGCGGTAGAACCTACAAGGGATATCAACGTAGGGGAGGAGGATACTCCTAAGATAGTAAAAATTGGTACCTTGTTGAATAAAGAAGAATCTCGGCAGTTAGAAGCCTTATTAAAAGAATATGTGGATGTTTTTGCTTGGGGCATGAATGAAATGCCTGGTATTGACCCAGAAGTTGCATGTCATAAGTTGGATATAGATCCAAAAATCAGGCCATTAAAGTAGCGCATAAGGAAATTGGCACCAGCATACAAGGAGGCGGTGGAAGCAGAGATTGACAAGATGAGAGCGTCAGGAATCATTAGACCAGTAAAATATCCTGAGTGGATAGCTAATATGGTGGTGGTTCCTAAGAAGAATAAAGGAGTAAGAATTTGTATCGACTTCAGCGACTTGAATAGGGTATGTCCAAAGAACAACTTTCCATTACCAAGCATAGATCAGACTGTTGATGCCAGGGCATGAGCTACTATCTTTTATGGACGACTACTCTGGGTATAACCAGATACCGCTGGCGGAAGAAGATCAGCGACACACAACATTTTTCTCTACTAAAGGTTTATTTTGCTACACAAGAATGCCGTTTGGTCTCAAGAACGCTGGTGCCACATACCAAAAGATGGCTCAGGATATGTTCGAGAAATGGATAGGAAAAACTATGGAGGTGTACGTTGATGATATGTTGGTCAAGAGCAAGGAAAAGAAGAATCACATGCAAGATTTGAAAGAAATTTTTGATCACATGCGAATAACTAAATTAAAGATCAACCCAGCGAAATGCGTGTTCGGCGTCACCTCTGAAAAAATTTTGGTTATGTTGTCACGAAAAATGGAGTAGAGGCAGATCAAGCAAAAGTCAAGGCCATCTTGGATATGCCCTCGCCGGTAACACTGAAAGATGTTATGCGCTTAAATGGCACATTAGCGTCTCTTAACAGATTTATATCTCGATTCTCTGATAAGTGCAAATTATTTTTCCAAATGCTGAAGAAAGGAGAGAAGTTTAATTGGACGGACGATCATGAGGTTGCCTTTCAGGGAATAAAGAAATACTTAGCCACTCTACCAGCTATTCAGCCGCCAGAGCATGAGGAAGAATTAAGGGTCCATCTGGCAGCAACACCATCAGCGGTTAGTGCAGTGCTGGTACGAACAAAAGGAGGAGAGACACCAATCTACTACATCAGTCGAACTCTGCAACCTGCTGAGAAAAATTATACTAAGATAGAACAATTAATATTAGCTCTGGTTTTCGTTGCTAGTCGACTCCGCCCTTATTTTCATGCTCATCCTATAACAGTACTCACCAAAACTCCCATTGAAGCCATACTTCATAGTTCCCAAAGAGCAGGGCGTATTGCAAAATGGAATGCTCAGATAGAACAGTTTGGCGTCAAATACGAAATTATGATGGCTCAAAGGTCGCAGGTTATCGCCGACTTTCTGGCAGACTTTCCAATTGAAGAAGAAGAAGAAGAAACTGAAGACATTTCGTTCATGGAAAAAGAAGATCCAGATGAAGGAGTTCCAGATTTACTAAAAAGAGATCCAAATCAGTGGGAGGTATATGTAGATGGTTCAGCTAATAGAGAAGGCAAAGGAATTGGTATAGTCTTCATTTCGCCAAAGGGTTCAAGGATAGTTCATTCACTCAGGTTAGAGTTTCCAGCTACAAACAACGAAGCAGAGTACGAGGCGGTAAGACACGCTACGAGGCTTATCATTGAGATGGACATCAACAACATCCGTTTAACCAGTGATTCTCAGCTGGTCATTCGACAGATCCTAGGAAGATATGAAGCACATGATAGCTCACTGAAAAAGTACTTACAACTGGCAAGAGAATACGCTAACAAAATCACCGGCATCGAATTCAGACATATATGTAGAAATGAGTTGATGCGCTGCCATTTATCTCTTCTATGATGGCGGATCCGGAGGTGCCGGCAATTGCAATTGAAAGGGTAAAGATGTCGTCAATAGAAGAAAGAAGGCAGAAGGCATAAGGAGGTTTTAGCGGTAGACATCGAAGAGTCGGCGCAAACAGACTGGCGAACCCCTATCAGATATTACATAGAGCATCTTACCACTCCTGGAAACAAAATTATAGAGCATAAAGTTATAAGCAGGTCAGGGAATTATGAGTTAAGAGATGGTGTATTATACAGAAGATTATTTGATGGGCCACTATTACGATGCGTATCAAGGGAGGAAGGAAAGAAGCTGTTGAAAGAAATTCACGAGGGAGATTGTGGGAATCACAGCGGACAGCGGGCATTGGCTCTAAAAGTAAAAATGCAAGGTTATTACTGGCCTTGGATGAATGGTGATGCGGCAGAATACGCTAAGCGGTGTAAGAACTGTCAACTGTACGCAAGAAGAATAAAAGCGCCAGCAGTATCCTTAAATTCGGTGTTAAGCCCATGGCCTTTTGCCAAATGGGGGATTGATATCATTGGGCCATTGACCCCAGGATCAGGGCAGAGGAGATACATCATTGTGGCTACTGATTATTTCACTAAATGGTGTGAAGCCAAGGCGCTGAGGCAAAGAACAGGAAAGGAGGTGTTTACATTCATATGGGAAAATATATTTTGTCGTTTTGGTGTCCCGACGGAAATTTGTACTGATAATGAAACATACGGAGTCAAGCTAGGGAAGTCAACTCCTATTTATCCTCAAAGCAATGGGCAGGCGGAAGCAACAAATAAAACAATAGGAATGGGATTGAAAAAGAGAGTTGAAGGACACAAGAAAGCCTGGTGTGAGCATCTTCATAATGTTCTGTGGTCCTACAGAACAACAGTTAGAGAGGCGACTGGAGCATCTCCCTTCTTACTCACATTTGGTGCAAAAGCGGTACTTCCATCAGAAGTCATACTGCGAACAACAAAACATGAAGCTTGGGAGAAGAACCTCAATACGGATTTAATCTTGGCAAAACTGGATGACTTGGAAGAACAGCGGCTTATCGCCTTGACTCATATGGAAAATTATCATCGCTGTCTAGCTAGGGAATATAACAAGCGTGTCATCCCAAGAGAATATCAGCCTGGCGACTTGGTATTAAGAGAAGTGCCGCCGTATCAGCAGAAGAAAGGATGTAAGAAGCTAGAACCAACATGGGAAGGCCCCTATGTCATAAAGCGTGCAGCGGGTAGTGGAGCCTATGTATTAATTGATGAGCATGGTAAAGAACTTGAGCATCCGTGGAATGCCAAGTTTATTAAAAGGTTTTACCCTTGAGATTGCATGTAAAATCCGAGATCTTGGACGGGCATAATACCCAAGAAATCTTATTAGCTTTTGTCACTTGCAGCAAATAAGATCCGGGGACGTAGGTTTGCTTTTATGCGCCGAACCCCATTAACAAATTACTGTGTCACTAAATTTCTTTACATACAACGGCAAATATCAAAGGCTCAATAGCCATATACTGAGGCAAAATTGCCATGAAAATTACAAGGCTCAATAGCCATTTACTGAGGAAAAATTGCCAGGAAAATTATAAGGCTCAATAGCCAGTTACTGAGGCAAAATCGCCATAAGTCTTCAAAGTTGAAAAATTATACGCTGAGGCAAATTGCCAACATTTTCTGAAATAACATACGATGGCATAACTAAAAGTGCACAAGGCACAAGAGACTTACTGTCAATTTTGGAATTACTTGCAGGGCATAACAAAACATTTTGGATTTCAATGATAATAGCTTTGAATAACAGCGGGTCTGGCCACTCGAACTATGACTCCTTACGTGTTACTTGTTGATCTGTAAGTGATGGCTTAAAAATATGAAACTCCTGTCATGGTAAACCACCCCACTTATAATAGATCGCCGACGGGCACAAGTAACAATGTATAACGAAGGCTGTGATGTGGTTAGCGAGATAACTGTCAGCTCATCATTGAAACCAAAGTTATTTGATTATACCGGCGGCATAAATGAAAAAGAAGAATTCAAATGTTTAAAAGTGTGCATATATAGAAAAACATAAATTCATTAAGGTCTTACAACAAAAAAGTTGAAGAAGTAAACGTACTGCAGGATAGTCACAAGTAAGAAAACCTAGAACATGGAGCTAATAAGGTTACACATGCTGGCTTGATGATGAATCATCCTTAATTATTTATAATTCAGGAGGTTTCTTGGAATCGTCAACAGCTATGTGAAGATCCTTAACAAAAGTGTTGTCATCTCTTTTCCCATCCTTAGCGGTAATTGCGCCCTTTCCTTTGTCAGATTGATCGGTGCTTTGGTTTTGGTTCTCAGAGGCGTTCTGGTCATCATCAATATTGGTGTCTTTACCGCCATCCTGATGGAAATTCTCGCCGTCTGGATTTCAATCTTCATCATCTCCAGAGACATCATCCTCAGCGTCCTCATCTTCACCACTTTCACTTTCTTCTTCAGAATCTGACCCGCTTTCTACAAGAACAGTGTCATTGGCACTATCCTTATTCTCGGCAGCAGGAGCAGCCTCCATGCAAGGAGGAAGGTGGTCACGAGCATATGCCGCTGGAATATCTATATCATGCTCAGGGCAAAATGTAGCCAAGTACATTTGAATAGCGAGAAAACCAGTCACCCTCACATCGGCCGCATGTTGCTCTTCTTTTTCTTGAGCAGATTTCTTGGCAAGGTTTAGTTTAGACTAGAGGTGGTCATGCATCTTTTGAAGCTTACTAGACTTGGAAGATTCAGCCTCAAACTTCTTCTTATAATCTTGGAAAGTTTTAACTTCATTCTCCAGATTTGTGATCTTGCCAGTACATTGCAAATGTTCAGTCTTCAGCTTATGCATTTTATCTCCACACGACTGATGATCCTTCACCTGCCCCTCTAGCTGAGTAATTCTGGAGGTACATCCTTCGTGTTCTTTTAAGACGGCGGATTGCTCTCTAGCCGAGATTCAAGACCCTTGTACTTCTCTGAAAATCAAGAAGAAAACAACTTAAACGCTGAGGCAACAGTAGGTTGGGAATTTGATAAGCAGAAAATGAAACCCTAAGAAACTACCTTCTAGCTCATTAACATACACATGAATACCCTCTCTGGCAATATTTATCTCATCCAATTTACTTAAAACTTCTTGATCAGAACAAGGACCGACGGCTTGTTTGATTTTGAGTCTAAGGATGTCATTCTCTTCATTTAATTGCCTAGCACGATCTCCATGGATTTGGGCGAAATCCTTGTGACGTTGAATTTCATCACGAGCGGTATCTCTTTCAGCGGTTCGGCAAACTAATGTAGATGATAAACGAGAAATAGCGGCTTCCTTATCCTTTAGTTGGGAAGTTATCTTGATATGGTCCACAATAGCTTTCTCTTTAGCTTTACGTTCCAATTCTGCTAAGTGGGAGGCGTTATCACGCTCGCTCTTCGTCCATTCCACATCCGCTTGAGAAACTTTGAGAAGGTGATCAAGATTTATATTAAGGTCAGTGACATGACGTAACTCTTGGCGGTACCATCTAACAGTTCGGTCAAAGTCGAGCAACATATTACGCTGCTTAGCATTAGCGCTAACCAGCTTGTCAATTTCAATTTCGACCCGCTTCAATTGACCGTCATGATGTTGCTGGCGACCTTATAATAGACAGGGACTAAAAGTTGGGAGAAAAGAAACAGCGGTATAAAATACTACTTTGGGAAAACGAAATAAAGTGGCTAACCTTGGAGTTCTGTGTGATCTTTTTTCTCTTGGTTGTAATAATGACGTAGCCGATCAGATTCTTTCTTTTCTTTCGTAAGCTTTTGCTCTAGTGTAGCCTTCACCTGACGAAGATTGTAACGCTCTTGCTGTAATTTAGCATTCAACGCAATACCACCAAGATTGCGCTGAAAATCCTGCGTAACAGAAGAAATTGGTATAGTTAGAAACGAAAATACCGGCGAAAAAGATCAAAGATAAGGCTGAGGCAATAACTTACCATGACGGCACTGCAGAGCTGCTCATAGGGAGTAAGATGAGAAACAGCAGCAGTAAGTTCAACGGGTTTCAGCGCTAACCCGGGCTCACTTAGCTTATTCATGGACTCCAGATAAAGGGTATTGGAACCTCCTTTATCTTGAGACACCAACTAAGCAAAAGAATCCGCTAGCTTGTTTGACGGCATCTGAGTCTTCATAGAGCTACTTCTAGCGGAAGCCTGAGGCAGAGCGTTTAGAGAGAGTAGCTGAAGAAGACTTTGGACTGCATCGTTAACAGCCGAGGCAGAGAGTTGCTCATCTTGATCATTTGAGCGGATAGGAGATTGCTTCTGAACAAGTTGATCATTAGTAGCACCTACATCAGTTTCGACGGTAGTTTGCCCTGTGGTGGCAACCTCAGGAGTGGTGACCTGAGGAGTCGTGGGAATTTCCTCATTCACCTTGTCAACTTGGTGTTGATCAGTAAGTTCCACAGATTGGTTCTCAGGAGTAGGATTGTCGGCGACAGTTGGTTTAGCAGGTTGATTTTTCTTCTTGGAAGCCACTGCCTTTTTGGTCTTTGGTGGTTTCTCTTTGCTCTTGGAGGAGCCACTATCTTTTTTAGCAGCAGAAGAAGGCTTGGGGTCGGCGTCCTTTTTGGACTCAACAACAGACATACCAGGAAGAGTTCCCAATTGACATTTCAATCGAGCAAGAGGATCAGATTGCTGCTCTTTCTTGCTTTTCTTTGAAAGTGGATGAGGAAAGAAAAAGTCGTCGTCGTTAGTTTCGCTAACAAACAGAGGCAAATATATACATATTTCAAGACATTAGTAAAGTGTTTGTTACCTCAACAGCGTCTCCATCTTTTCCTTTTCTTTTTGTGTTTTTCCCTCCTTTAGAAGGCGGCTTGCACAACTTAGGTTTCTTAACCTAATGTCCTTTGTCAGTAACCACAAACTTGCCATCCTTTAGGAGGTATTGGTTTTCTTCATCCCAACGGACAGACCAGAAGTCATGAGTGGCTAGAGCGGAGTGTTCGGGAAGAAAATCTTTACGAACAACGGTTCTATCTTCATCTTCCCAACCCTTGAGCCAAGGTCCTTCAATCTTGCAGGGAAGGTCGTTCCAATGATTCTCAGACTTATGGCGGACTGAGGGTTTAGCAGCGGTAGAAGTCTTCTTATCAGCATCCCTTAGGAATTTCTTGTTGTTGTCGAGACCTCTCTTTGATTCAATACGATACAACCAAGGCTCGCCGGCTCTGAGGCTAGGCTTCACTTGATATTGCGCTTTGAAGTTCTCAACAATATATAGTTCCTTATTAACAAAGGCAGGATTCTTGGCGATTTCTGGGTAGAGAGTGTGGCCTTTTCGGCGGGCAACCCACTCATACAGTATACGAATGGAATTGTTGGAGAGCTGGGCGGGACTTTTATTCACGTGCATCAGCAATTGAAGAAGAATGGGATCAGCAAGATCGTAAAGAGGAAATTGATACCCAGCTTTGATTGGCCTAGAGCAATAACTAAATGGTTTTCGCCTTGACCTTCTTGACGGATATGCTCTAAGAGAAGCCTGTCAGAACAGGTAGTGACGCCGTCTAATGGCGAAATTTTAAGTGCTGGAGTAGTTGCATGGTACTTGTTACAATATTCATCCCAGTCGTCACCCCAAGACACCCTTTTAGCCTTGCTATGGGTCGGCGACTGTGAAGTTTCTTCGTCACCAGACTCGTGGTTTTGAGAAGATGAAGAAGACTCAGCGTCCTCATGGTTAGACCCTTGATTTTGTGAAGTTGAGTTAGGATCGTAGGAGGAGTCAGTGGACGCCATAATAACAAACTAAATGATCGGAGAAGATGAAGATTAGCCGGAAAACGGAAAGTGCAGAGGTGAAAAGTCACCGGAGCAGGAGAAAAGTGGGTAAAAAGTATGATTTTGTAGTGGAAACGATGAAACAGTAATTATGGGAGGCTTTTACACTGTAAAGAAGTGGTGAAGAGGCGAAAAATGGTGGTTTAAGGTGGAGCAGCGGCGTTTCGACGGCAGCTAGGGTTTTGGTTGCAGAGAAAAAAGAAAATAAAAACTGAAGGAAAAGTAGATTTGAAGGTGTGGGTTGAAGTATTTATAAGGGAAGAACCTCAACTGGATGAGCGGGTTATAGGTCATAGAGCAAACCCGAGATTCACGGCATGCCATTGTACGTGGGAGAGGAATAACTGCTGTTACTGACGTGCTGGCATTTTCAGCGGAAAGAAAATTTCATCCTCAACAACTAAAGTTCTTGAAGATGAAAGAGGCAAAATGTGAGTGTAGAAAATGCCTTAGCCCATTAAGGGCACTCAAGAAGTGATTTTGTACAAGAGGGCTTCCATAGAAGTGAAGAAATAGCGGCGACCTTCAGCGGTTACCACCCAGATGAAGAAGGCGCTGAGTAGAGCAAGGGAAGAGCGGCATGAATCAGAGGAAAGGTAAAGCGACATACTCAAGACAGCGATAATGGCACGTCATCGACAAAAGCTGCTAAGATTGGTTGAGCATTTATTATGGGTCAGAACGGTCAGATTGTCAGAGCTGACTTATTGACTCAATGGAGTTCGAGTCATCGATCTTATCCAATCCAGGGCGAAGGGCGCTGAAGCATTGATGAAGGTCGGCGGTATTGAAGGTTGGCGGAAATGAACCAATAGTGTCAGAGTCATATTGTTTGTATTAGCTGTATTCCACCATGTAACTAGCGCCTATAAAAGGCCATGTATCACAACTGAGAGAGGGGTTGGACAAGTGAACCCTAGGGTTGATCTATTGAGAGATAAAGAATCCTTCTTACTCTCCTTTGCTCAATTACTAGTGAAGATCTTGATACTTTGTAGAGAGATTATCCTTAGCAAGGTGAGAACAAATGCAAGGATTCAATTAATAACATGATGTGCTTAAGAGTTATTGTTTACTTATCAATCATGCTATATTCATGGCGTCATTACTTTAATCTGTCTTATGCATCTATCTAAGTATGGTTATATATATGCTAACAACGGTTTTACTTGAGTTATACGTATTATAGCATGTTTTGTGTATTTAAGTATGGGTATATTGGTAAAATCTCACCTATGGGGATTTTACCAACTACAGTGCTCCTACATCTCTTGGTTCTCGCAGAAACCTACGTACTTGATTCGCCTAGCTGACTTCCTTTACATGCCTAGGAGTTGCTCCACTTCCCTTCGTGAAGACTAGCGCTACCCTACCTCTAACAGGACGCCTAAAAGTATCCAAGTAATCAAACAAGAATACGATTGTGATTTCCTTTAGACTTAAAGTAAAAGTTAATGGAAATCGATATGTTGAATAGGGCTTATTGATCTAGCCTAAACAACTTTACCTCCAAACGCGTGATGAACTTAATATGAAACCTAGTTCGTGAATATGCGTTGGGAACTTCTAGGGTTTACGATACAAGATCTACCTTACGAAGTTTCTATCAAATCTTGGTCGTGATAAGATTGAAAATATTCAATTGACCCAAGATACAAGATGGAATTTTACTTCCGTCTTGTGCTTAACGATCCTCAAGTGAAGTCTCAATAGTCGTAGTCCAAAAGGACTTCGAGATGACGACCAACATTTATGCAAGGATACACAGATGTGTAGAGGATTGAGATTGTATCTTGCAGAAGGTCATCAATTTATAGTGATCACCAAGGGAGGCTTTGCTTAAAGTTTAAGCAACCTTGAGTAGGGCTCAAGCAAGTTCTGGAACTAAGAAAGTCCATAGCTTGATTACCCATTCTCAATCTTCTATGAACTTTGGACAAGGCCAATAGTTAAAGAAGACTCAACCTTGTTTGAAGGTTTGCGACTTCTGGTCCAATATATGTTTGGACATCGCTTTGCGACTTCTGGTCCAAAAACTTGTTTGAAAATCACTTGGATTAAGTAGTTGAATTCCACGGGCCAAGTAATGACGAATCCGAGAACTAATCATGCCTAGACCAAAAACTTCAATGATATGAAAGTTTGGAAGTTTTCTCATGGCTTATATGTACGCTTTCATGAACGCGTACACGAACGACGCCATACATCAATAAGTATTTCGGAAAGTTACATGTCTCAAAGTTACAGCGACGTAACCGCAACAGAAAAATTGCCAGCAGCCTAAGCGCAACAGAACAATTGCCATGACAGGAGCATACCTGTTGATCACAGGTCGTCTCTGGGATCCTCGTACAAGGATACGAGGCAAAAAGTAAGAATCCCGATGATAGAGATACTCGCACGCCGCCTCTAGCGGGAAAGTCTATTTCCCGGGTTAATATCCTAAATCATCTCCTGGCCAATGATGGTTAAACTATAATGCTTAACCCAAGAAGGTCGCAATACCTGAAACAAAAGTTAATGAGGTTCCCATCTAAGGTAGACACACCTACCGACACGAACAAGGTAGACACACCTACCGACACGAAAATGTAGACACACCTACCGACACGAACAAGGTACACACACCTACTGACACGAACGAGGTAGATATACTAATTGATACGAACGATGTTATGAAAGAAACGCGCATATGCCTTGTAGCACCTCGACGCCATGAAGAACATGATACAATAACCAGGGTACACCCAAGGATAATGAACAAAAGGAAGCGAAGATAATCATTAAAAAAAAACATATATCTCTAAAATGAGGGGAGAAGTAAAGATTATTTTTCTTAGAGTATTGTCTAAGACAACCCTCAAGAAAAAGGGGCAAACTGTCAATACATAAATATCGATGGCCACGTGTCAATCACTGAAGGTCAGGGGCAAGATAACAGAACGAAGGCAGAATACTGAAACTATCCTCCGTGTGCTTTGCATAATCACGAGGTGTGATGAAAACCGAAGGTCATGATGAACCTAGCCCCGATAGGTCTGAGCAGGACAGACGCGTGTCGCAGTTGTCAACTCAATACTTTATATCACGACAGAAGGATAGAAGAACGTGTCGACCAACGAATGGATAAGGATCAGCGCATCCAGCACATCGAAGGATTACTACAGCGAAGATGAACTCAGTGAAAGAGGTGTCAGCCCAAGAATGGACAGTCAAGGCGGTGAGCGAAGTCCAGCTGTTAACGAAGATCATCAAATATTAGAAGGGACGTACGATGTATAGCAAAGAGAAGTCATTCCTAGAAGATTACTATAAATACCCCATTCAATGAGGAAGTAAGGGTCGGATTTTTAGGGGAGATACGCTGGTAGAAAATCCCAAATTACATATCTCTTAGTTCACCAAATATCATTGTTATTAAGATCTCAACTAATCAAAGAGATAGATTTATCCCGAGGATGTAAGCATACCCTGTGCCGAATCTCGTTATCTTATCGTGTTCACTGTTAACTTAGATGATTACCTTCCATTGCAGCTTAATTTCCTAACCTCAGTACCCCATTGATTTATGTTTACTCCACCATTTACGACCGCGATGAATTCCTTAGACTTGTTATTCTTCTTATAAAGAGAATCGGGAACGAGGGTCTTATATTTATATCTAGCTTAATCACTCTTAAGTCTTTATTTTTTTATAGCAGTTTGATGTGGGATAAATTAGCATCAACAGTTTAGCGGTTGAAACAGGGACCAGTGTCCTTGTAATTTGCAAGCAACTTCGTTTTCAGCCTTTTTTTGTAGCCGTAACTTGTTCTTTACTCGCGTTATAATCATTGTCTTAGATAAAAGAAAAACTATTTGATAATTTTTTACGCTTTTAATGAAATTTTTCCCCAAAAAGGGGGTCAAGGGACAATTTTAAAAATCAGATCTGAGACACTGAGGACTCACACCACTTTCTAGGGGATAAAAGTGGATCCTTAGGGAAAAGGTTTGCTTGAATCAACTAATTTCAAGGGAACAAGAAACTAATCAGATCTTCGGTAGCAGGCGGACTCCATGAATATTTCGCTGCAGAGTATTTAAAAACACTAGAATTTATAAGAAAGTAGAACGTCCGGCCCTGCTCAAATTATACCAAATTCTGGGCAAACTGCACTTTGTATGATTTGCACCATCTAAAAATGTATTGTCTTATTAATCCCCAGGAGCAGTCCTTTTTACGAATCTACCAACATAAATCTCAAAAACCTATTAGATCTCACTCATAAACATACCTCTGACTTTTCCCACGAATGAGTCTGCGGTAAATCTGTTTCTGGTGTACGGCCTTTGTTTATGCATATGCAAGATATTTCCTCCATGGCTAAATATATGCCAGGTTATCCCTCATTTTACCTAAAACCGTTAAGTTTTAACTAGATTTTTTCATATGTTATTATTGAAATAATTAAAGATTAACTTAGCTTGGTATTTAGAGTCTCTTAACACAACAGAGATCAAAAGGAACAACGAAGGGAAAAAGAAGCCGAGGATCAAGCAAGCAGGAACTTGGGAGACTAGGAGAGGCTATCCCAGTCACACGACCTAATAAAGCACATAAGCTAAATTTGAAGACATGGACAAAACATCAACCACGAATTACACCAGTTACGACCATCCCGAAAGTGTGATTCATATCATCTACAATGCACCAAGGGGTCAAGAAAAACAAGGATGTACCAATTACATGCCATCCCCGGAAAGGAACAATGCAGGGTCAGAACTAGTTGGTGAAGACAAACCAGGACAAGGGGAAGTCACAAGCAGGATAATCATGGATCAACTGTCAGCATTAATCTTGAAGCAGAAAGAACACGACGACATTTTAAACACCTTGAACTGGGAAGATCGAAGTTCACAAAAAATAAACGAGCCCACACAAAGTCACCTAAAAGAAAATGCTCAGGAAGGAGAACGAAGGATCAACAGTTCGGAAGCACAATGTTAGAGATACGACTTGGACGAGAACAAGATGCTAACGATGGAGATAAGGACAAATATGCATACCCGGGAAGGAGAACTATGGGTAGCTCAAAAGAAGAACCCAGAACAAGAAGAAGAGAGCAAAGCCTCACAAGCGGCGAAGAGCGAAGGATGTACCAACAAGACTAGAAAGCGTACCGCGGAAAGCCATCGGTTGGAAAAGAGACCAGCCCAGGCCAAGAACTATTTTACCGGACAACGAAGTGAAGAAAAAAACACTAGAGATAATGTACTCGGACCTAACTCTACAACCTTCAGAGATACTATGAAGAGAAGAAAGCAGAATAGATTTCACCTATCTGACAACCAGGGGAAAGCAAAGAAAAGAGACGATTAATCACAAAGATTACTGTGAGTACCATCAAACACGAAGGCATACCACTGATAATTGTAAACATCTTCGGAATACAATTGAAAGGTATATAGGTCGAGTAGAATTCGGCCAAAAAACGAGGTCAGCACAAAAGATCATCGAAGGACAACGAAGCAGCGAAGATAACTTCCAAAAGGCCAACAAAAACGAAGTTTACCTGTGCAGACAAACGGGAGAGGACGAAGTCGAAAATCAGAGAATACCATCATTAAACGAGCCGTTAATCGTAACGCTACCCATTCATGGGAAGAATACATCGAAGGTGTTAATTAGTAAAGGAAACATCTACAATATTTTATTTTACATCCAGTTCCTTCAAATGGGATCCCAAGATGAACACATGAGTTTTTTAACAACGACTATCCACGACGCGTATGGAGCAATCATATCACCAAGGGGAGAAATCATGCTGCAAGTGGACGTAGGTCCAGTGAGAACTCTTGCAAAATTTTGCATCCTCGAAGCACCATACCCTTACCACGCAGTACTAAGGGAGAAATGGATTCAAGAATTGGGAGGAGAAGTTTCACTACACAGTCGACGCTTAAAGTTCCCCACACCCTATGGAGAAATAGAGGTTCGTGGAGATTAAAAGTTGAAACTGTTAGAGCATTGCTCGGTTGAACCCACTGATATTGCTATCTCAAGTCAGTTGTCAAGTTTATGAGACAAAAACACAATCCTTGATAAGTTTACTCTACAACCTCGGACTAGGATAGTTTTAGGTAATCGAGACGAAGACTGATGAAGACGAAGACCGAAGCTTACTACTTGATAAATCAACGTCCTCGCTAAAGGTTAGAAAGGTTTTTCCTTTCCGTATCGTATTTACCATTTCTATCATACCAATAGTCTATGATGTTGTTTATATGATCTGAAGGTATTTTAGGATTCCCGCCTTTGCATTTGTCACACTAGTGATAATATGTATAGGTAGAGTATGTTGGATTGTCTCTTGAAATAGACCACAACGGTGAATGCGTACATGTGTTTGTATGGCATTTCAGAGAACGAGCAAAAGTCTATATGAACGCGTTCATGAACGCGTACATACTAGTTCCTGAATTCTCCTGGACTCTATTGACTGCTCTATGAACACGTTCATGAACTCGTACATATAAGCCATGAAAACTTCTAAACTTTCATATTATTGAAGTTTTCGGTCTAGGCATGATTAGTTCTCGGACTCGTCATTACTTGGCCCATGGAATTCAACGACTTAATTCAAGCGATGTTCAAACTAAGTATTTGGACCAGAAGTCGCAAAGCGATGTCCAAACAAGAATTGGACCAGAAGTCGCGAACCTTCAAACAAGGTTGAGTCTTCTTTAACTTTTGGCTTAGTTCAAAGTTCTTAGAAGATTGAAATGGGTAATCAAGTTATGGACCTTCTTAGTTCCGGAACTTACTTGAGCCCTACTCAAGGTTGCTTAAACTTTAAGCAAAGACTCCCTTGGTGATCACTATAAATAGATGACCTTCTACAAGATACAATCTCGATCCCTACACATCTGTGTATTCTTGCATAAAGGTTGGTCGTCATCTCGAAGTCCTTTTGGACTACGACTATTGAAAGACTTCACTTGAGGATCGTGAAGCACAGGTCGGAAGTAAAATTCCATCTTGTATCTTGGGTCGATTGAATATTTTCAATCTTATCACGACCAAGATTTGATAGAAACTTCGTAAGGTAGATCTTGAATCGTAAACCCTAGAAGTTCCCAACGCATATTCACGAACTAGGTTTCATACTAAGTTTGTCACGCGTTTGGAGCTAAAGTTGATTAGGCTAGATCAATAAGCCCTATTCAACATATCGATTTCCATTAACCTTGAATTTAAGTCTAAAAGAAATCATAATCGTATTCTTGTTTAGTTACTTGGATAATTTTAGGGGAAGTGGAGCAACTCCTAGGCCTGTAAAAAACGTCAGCTAGGGGAATCAAGTACGTAGGTTTCTCCAGGAGCCAAGAGACGTAGGAGCACATTTGTAGCTGAGTTGCTTGTAGGGCGAATTCAATCTCGATACAGTCCAGTCCGAAGTCTGAGAGTAGGCTAGCGTCTGTATACCGTTCATACTAAGGGTGTTCACATCTGGACGAGGTCGCGGGGTTTTTCTGCTAGGTTTGCAGTTTCCTCGTTAACAAAATTCTGGTGTCTTGCATTACTTTTCCCTTCCGCATTATATTGTCTCTGATCTATATAATATAAGTAATTGCAAGTTTGTTGATTCATAACCTTTGAGTGAATCCATCTCTATTGAGATCTACAAGAACTACATTCTTTTTAGGGTTCGGTTCTCTGAACTATACTCAGGTTGTTGTTTGAATATTGATTTGTGAGATCGTTCAAACAACTAAAATCAACTAGGTTCACGAAAACTAAAAGTTGGTGGTATATCTCGGTATCTCCGCTTTTTCAGTTGGTATCAGAGCTGGCAAACACCTTAAGACGTAACTGTCTGTGTTTGATCATATTCGTGATCCTATGACTTTATGTTCTTCTAGACATATACCACCAGATAATACAGAATCTGATCTTGATACTTCTGCATCAGATCTAATTTCCTCTATCAGAGATTTGCTTGCCTCTGACAGAAATACAAGTTGTTTAAAAATCTTTAATGATATCAGCAATGACCTCTTCAATCTGCGGCTCAATGTAGAAGATATTCTTAAAAAAAGATGAAGATAGAGAAGAACAACTTAAGAAAATCATGTCTGAGAATCATAAAGTGGAAATCGACATTGATTAATTATTGGTCACTGAAATTTTACCATGCATGGTCCAAGAATCGACATCTGAGGTGGAAAACACTGTAAGTATATCTGAGTTCTCTCTTATTAAAAATCTCGATGTACACTATATTATGGGAAAAAGTTGTCTAAAACCCTACGACAACACATCACCTATGCGTTCTTCGAAAGGAAGTTTATTGAAAGGAAAGAGGGAATTTGGCTACAATTTTCTATCAAAAGTGATTTTATTTATCACAAAGGATTCAGAAAATTTAAGGACTGGAGGGAGATTCTATCTTGGGGATCTGAGTTTATGAAAACAAAATCCTTTTGTCCTCTTACATATATTTAATAAGAGAATACAATATTTTTTCTCCAAATTGTTGAGCCTTGCTCCAAGGAGACATATCCACGCTCAAAGGTTATGTGACCTTTGTCTTGATGGTTAGTGACAAACATCTGTCACAATATTCTCTCAATCCCTTGCTTGTCTAGGGATTACCACATCAAAAATAAGAGTCCAAAATGTAATGACTCGATGTGGCTATTAAGAAATTCGCTACGCAGATTGTTGTTTGTCTTTCCTGCCTCTGGCTCCTAAGGCAAGAGAGTCGAGAACAAGATCCATGGGGATAACAACAAATCTTGCAGAAGAATGATATGAAATTTTTTCATAATTCTTAATATTAAACTTAGTTGTAATTAGAGAAAATCTTTTTTTTAAAAAAAAAAGATTTTTGAGTTTTCATGAACTCACACGTGTGACCGTTCAAATCTTTTGAAACACGTGTTCAATAACTTTAGATAAAACAAGACAACTTGTTTTTCTTCTTCAATTTCTCAAAAAGAAAAACTGTTCAAGTTCTCCATTAACCCGACAGTTCATGAATTGATCCGTTCTCCTCCAATCCTAAACGAGATTCTTTTTTGTTTGTTTCATTGGATTCCTTGCAAAATTTTGCGAGATGGGTACCTTTCACATTTCTTCCTCATCGAGTTCCTGAACTCACAAAAACAAGTAAGTTCTTCTCTTCCTTTTCACGAACATGTTTTCAAGAAAAAGGAGTTCTAGAACAAGCATAGGGGAAAGTTCTAGGATTATAAGAACTAGAAATGATGATGGTGATGATGAAAATTTTATTATTCCTCTACCTTTAGTGAACGTCTCTTTCCCATAATACCATGAAGACTTAGGCATGTATTTTATTGACAATACTTGTCGAATGAATTTTGTTGATTGGCGTACTCGAGGTATAATATATGAGAAAATTTATGATAATACTGTTTCCGAACCTGAATTCGTGAAATTTATGGGCGAAATAGACTGGGGTAATGTCCATAATGCAAACACATAAGTTTTCCCTGATGTTGTCAGATTGTTTTATGCTAATATGCATGGTTGTGATTATGATCGATGTAACTTTAAGACTGCAATTAACAATCAGATAGTGGTCATTGATCGAGAAGTGATTAGCTCGCTTATTCAATATCCGTTGAGGCATACATATGCTATTCCCCATCCCAACGTTTCTCGACCTGACCAGCTGACAGCCTCAGAATTAATCCTTGCTAGCCAAGTTTCTTGGGTTCAAGGAAAATTTCCTCTTGATACTATCTCATTTCACTTGAAATTGTTTGGCAATCTTGCAACTGCCAATTTGATTCCAAGTCACATGAACAAGGATGTATGGAGCTGCAACATGGCAGAATTTGTTTATTTTCTTCTTGTAAGAAATGATATTGACTTATATGGACTCATCATTCGGCAAATGATTTCCATTCCACTAAGTCAGAACTACAGAAGTTTTGGTTTTCCTAGCCTAATATGCAGGATGATGAAATCTCGAGGCTTTGAGATGTTTGGGTCTCTTGGAGAACCTCTGAAGGTGTTAAATCAACGAAGCATAAAGAAGATGAAGAGAAACTTGTGTCAAGATGATCTTTCACCAGTTCCTCTACAGATGCGTCAACCAGAACTAGCTGCCTTTGCACCTGAACCTGCACCTCATCCAGGTAATTTTGGATACAATGAAGAAGGAATGGCTGCTGCACAAATCAGAATCAGTGAACTGGAAGCACAAGTCCGACTTCAACAAATTCAATTGGATTGGTGCACTTCTAGATTCCCTATTCTGGTTGAGGAATTAGCAGATATGCCAAAAGCCGAGTCATCCGACTTCAGTGACTAATACATGAGCAGTATTATCTCATTTCTTCTTACTTATGAATCTTTCTAAAACACTTCAAGTTGTAACAAACTATGATATATGTGTGTGTGAACTTGATATTTTTATTACCACTGAAAGATTCAATGTTATGTTTAATTAGTGTGTGACTTTTGCCCTAATTACATAACTCAAAAAGTCTTGCTCAAACTTTTTGATGTTTGCAATGCTTAATCTTAATTGATTATCTTTGTGAATATATTGCAAAACCGTGAACTTGTTTTTTTTAACCATACCACCCGTTCGGGTAAAGCAGTTCATGAAAGATTATGAAAATCCATGCTTCTGACTCTTATGGCTAAGGGGAGACAATTTTTGATAATAAGGTACCTCGTAGACTACAATGTTGAACTCCGCTGGATTAAATGTTGTACCTTTAATTCTTAGTCTTACAACCACTAGGAAGGGGTAACCTAATGTTTTCTCTAAAGGCGATGGTTGACCGAAACTCTCTGAGAAAGTAGGAAGATTAAACCTTGAATTCCTATTTGATTGTAACTGGCTAGGAAAGAAAAACACATCTACAATTTCACTTGTGAAAATTGTACCCAAGAATTTATTCCAAATCCTTGCTTGGGAAGGTCGTCGCGTTGTTCCTTATGGAGTGACACATTATGGGGGAGAGTTCTTTTGAACTTGTGTTTCATGGTAATATCTTTTTGGGGAGTGCGGCTGTGGAATCTACGAGAGAATTGCATCTTTTTATCTCTCGTTTCAGGTATGTTTACCATTGTCGACATTGATTATTGCGATTTTATGAGGATTCCTATATTTCTTTTCTTTGTCTATTTTTATGACAAAAAGGGGGGAAAATCTTGTAGTAAGGGGGAGTAAAATCCTTCTATCTACTACGACAAGTATCTACGGCATTGTCACAGGGGCAATAAAATCGATGTGCTAGTCATGTCAAAGAAAAAGTTAGTGTATTGAGTAAGGGGGAGAACATATCAAATTGTGTAGTATCTTTAAGCATCGATGCATATCATACTACTCAAGTTTTATCAAGTTAGTGTATTGAGTAAGGGGGGGAACATATCAAAAAGCAGGGGTACCAAAATACAACCAACTTTTCGTTTGGGCTCGTGAGACTTATGGTCAGATCTGGACGATCTCAAAAATCAATATCCAGATCCGTTAAACTGAGTTTGGATCTCAAAGGATCAGTCCAACGCAAGACAGGGTCTTGGTAAATCCAAGTGATGGATTGAGGACAACGATAAGGTTTATTAATAACATACTTCTTGTGTTTTCTTTAATTATATAATCAGAGAATATAATGCGGAAAGTAAAGCACACAAGACACCAGAGATTTTTTTAACGAGGAAACTACGACCTGTAGAAAAACCTCGGGACCTCGTCCAGATTGAACACTGCACAGTACAAACTGTCTACAAACACTAGCCTACTATAAGACTTCGGTCTGGGATGTAGCAGAGACCAATTCCACCCTCCAAGCGAGCTGGCTACTGTCACACTCCTTACGTCTCTAGATACCCCATAGATCGTCACGCACTTGATTCCCCTAACTGACGTCCTTTATAGGCCTAAGAGTTGCTTTAACCGCTGTTAAAGGCTTCTGTCAACAATTCCGGCTTTGCAACCTCAATTATCGACGTATGTTTGAACTGTCCTCTATCAGTTTGACATACACAAAGTGACTTCCTTCGGATTGCTCCAGGTCATACGGAAATCTACTTACAAGCGGGGGCTGACAAGTAAACTGAGTAAACTATGCCCAACTTGTCTCTACCTCAGTTGTAAAAGAAGAATCACTTAAAAAACTTATACAACTGGAGATAACTAGGTCTTACAACACCGAGTGCAGCCGTGCGTTGCTTCCGTTCGAAACCCTGTATGTAACGTATCAGTTCTTGAATGACCTCATATCAGAAGAGAAGGACCGTAGAATAGACAAGAACGTGATCAAGTTACCAAGGTTACAGGTTACTCCGATTTGAACCACTAAGGTCTCAATCTCCTACCTGTGCTTCCCAACTCTCAAGAAAAATCTTTATAGTCGTAGGTAAAATCCCAAGAGGAACTGCTACCTAATAGAGGATGACTATACCACAACAAGCATTCACCGAAGTGAAAAGTGTTTTACGATCACTTCCCAAAGGACCTTCACATATGCTTGATGCTTGCGGTAGTCGTCCTTAGACACCTCTATTTATATCACTCAATAAGATAGGTTGCTTTGCAATAAAACAACTAGTTTCTTGTTCCACAAGTTTAGGAAACCCTGACTTGCAAACCAAGTAACCTAGATTTATCTCAATTGGAAATCTTTTATCATTTATCTGCCAAGTGTTTTGTTAGCTCAATAACACTTCAAGATAGAGATCCAACAGACCAGAGATAATCTTTATCTT
>JAJJMA010106124.1:0-12906 GCA_023529015.1 Papaver nudicaule | reverse complement strand
CGCCGCTTTAGTCACCACGTATGGCCCATCCCAATTAGCCGAGAATTTTGGAGCTGACATATCTTGCTGAATATGCTTGGCAGTCTTCAATACCAAGTCCCCAACTTGGAAGACTCTTGGCTTTACCGCCTTATCATATGCTCTAGAAATCCTTCTTCTGTAAGCTTCCATATAAGCTTCTGCTTTCGTACGCCTATCCTCAACAGTATCCAATTCCGCAAGCCTAGAACCAGAAATATCGGCGTAGACTCCACTAGCCATAGCAATGCGCGCCGAAGGAATCTTGATTTCAGCTGGAAGAATGGCATCAGTACCATATACCAGAGAGTATGGAGAAGCTCCTGTAGAACTTCTTGGAGAAATTCTGTATGCCCATAACGCCATGGGGAGCTTTTCATGCCAAGATCGCGGGTTATCATGAACGGTTCGACTCAGAATCCGAATCAACGTCTTGTTAGTGCTTTCAGCTTGCCCGTTTCCTTTAGGATAGTAAGGTGTAGAGCAAATATGCTGAATGCCATACTCTTGAAGTAATTCCCCCACATCTTGATTGACAAAAGGCGAACCATTATCTGTTATGATGTGCTTAGGAACTCCAAACCTACAGATGATATGCTCCTTGATAAACTGAGCTATATTGACACCTTTGGTTTTCTTAAGCGGAATCGCCTCCACCCACTTCGTGAAGTATTCAGTAGCGGTTATAATGTGCTCATGCTGTAAGGAAGATGCGGGATTGATCTTTCCAATAAGATCAAGTCCCCAGCTATAAAATGGCCAAGGACTGCTGATGGATTGCAGAGGAAGACACGGAGAGTGTATAAGGTTGTTATGAACCTGACACTGATGGCACCTTCGAACAAACATGGCAGCATCGTCTTCCATAGTAGGCCAATAATATTTCTCATGAATTTGTAAAAATAATTTCTTCTTACCTTGGTGTTCGCCTTCATGCATCTCCCTGAGTATAGTACTTGTCTCAGGATCTGCCAAGCAGCGTAATAAATCCCCACCAAAGCTTTTGCGGTACAGAATTCCTTCGTGAAAGACGAACCTTGCTGCTCGCCTTTTCAGCCTTTCCGCATCTTTCTTCTCAGCAGGTAGGACGCGGTCCCGGAGATATTGGATATAAGGTTCACGCCAATCTCCGACGGGATGTACCATCAAGGCTTCAGAATGATGTACAGCAGATTGGCATTTACTGCAAGAGCCTTGTGTTTCTCTAGATTGAGCTTCCATGGTGGGCCAGTAATATCCCAACCGTTGGAGTCGTCTGTATAGAGTGACCACTAGACTTTGTCCACAGATTTCCTTGTGGACGTGATGAAGTCGTTGTTGGGCCTCGATATCTCCGAGACATCTGGATAAAGATCCATCTGAATTCCTATGATAAAGAATTCCATGTAATAAGAAAAAGTTCTTCAAGTCTTTGAGACGAACTTTCCTTTCTGGTGACGATTGAGTGAGTTCATCAATGACAGGTGTCCTCAAATCATGTACCGCTGGCTCGCCAGTTTGTGCCAACCAAGTCGATGAAAGCGTACGCTTATGCACGGTGAGAGTCGTTTCCATACCTTCAAACTGTAACTTTGAAGCCAATGTTGCTAGACAATCAGCATGCCTGTTGTTAGTTCGACCAGTATGAACGATAATAGCTTCAGAGAAACGAGTTAATAGTCTCTGTGCTTCAGCGCGAAAAGGAGCTAGAGTGACCTCCTTTAATGAGTAAACACCATTCATTTGATTCACCAGTAACTTGGAATCACCCCGAATCTCCAGATTGGTGGCTCCCGCTTGTTCGGCCAACGATAATCCAATCAGGAATGCTTCATACTCCGCTGAATTGTTAGTACATCGGAAGTCTAATTTGAATGAGTGTGAGAATACCTCGCCGGTAGGAGAAACCAATACTACTCCAGCTCCTCCAGTGTTGTTACTTGGTGTAGCAGAGCCATCGAAGTATAATAGCCAAGTATCTTCTTTGACCAGGGATATTTCCGGGAATTCTCCAGGTACATCTTCATGCAGGGCGGTGGTATCTTCTCCAGGGAAGGCTGCAAGAAGATCTGCGAAAGCTTGGCCTTTGGTTGCTTTCGGAGCCACACAAGCGATATCAAACTCCGACATCTGTAGTAGCCAACGTGCTGGTCTTCCGAGCAGAGCCGGTTTTGACAGGAGGAATCTTATGGGGTCCGCTTTTGTGATTAGCACGACCCTGTTTGATAAGAGATAATGCCTGAACTTCTGGATTGCGAAGACTAAGGATAGACATGCCTTCTCTACCTTCGGATAGCGAAGTTCAGCATTCTTCAGAGTACGACTAATGTAATATACTGGATATTCAACATTATCATCACCTTCTTGCGCGAGGAGTGCTCCAATAGCAGCGTCGCTTGATGCCGTATAAAGAAGTAGAGGACGTCCTTGCACTGGTGCTTTCATTACTGCTGGCGATAGTAGTAATTGTTGGATCTTCCTGAAAGCCTCCTCTTGGACAGGAGACCATATGAAATCTGCTCCCTTCTTTAGTAGAGGGATGAATGATACCACGAATTGTGCTAAGCCGGGAATGAACCTCCGTATGTAAGAGACCTTCCCCATGAAGCTTTTGAGCTCTTTTATCGTCTTTGGCGGCGGCATTGTGGTGATTGCTTGCGTTTTGGTAGGGTCTACCTTGATTCCTTCTTCAGTTACTTGAAAGCCTAAGAACTTGCCCGAAGAAACTCCAAACGCGCACTTCAGAGGATTCATCTTCAATTTGTATTCTCTGCATCGGTCAAACACCTGTCTCAGCACGTCTAGGTGAGATGCTCGTGTTTTTGATTTGACCACAACATCGTCCACGTAATCTTCAATTTGTTTATGCATCATATCATGGAATATTGCTGTCATGGCTCGCTGATAGGTAGCACCTGCGTTCTTGAGTCCAAAGGGCATCACAGTATAATGAAAATTCCCAATTGGAGTTCGGAAAGCAGTCTTACTTGCATCTGAATCATACATCTTGATCTGATTGTATCCACTGTACCCATCCATGAACGAGAACATGGCGTGACCGCAGGTAGCATCCACCAGCATGTCAATGTTGGGTAGTGGGAAATCATCCTTGGGACAGCATTTGTTTAGATCCCTGAAGTCCACACAACACCTGATTTGACCATTCTTCTTCTTGACTGGTACCACGTTGGCTAGCCAAGTAGGATGGTGAATGGGTTTGATGAACCCTGCAGAGAGTAGCTTTTGAATCTCGATTTTAATTTGTTCTTCTATCTCATGTCGAAAATGGCGTGGTTGTTGTTTCACCGTCTTTGAGCCGGGTAGAATGTGAAGATGATGCGTCACCAGCTTGTCGTCTAGCCCGGGCATTTCTTCATAGGTCCAAGCGAAAACATCCTGGTACTCTTTGAGAAGATTAACCAGGGCTCCACGCTCCTCTGCTGATAAGGATGAGCTGACAGAGATAGGTCTGGGAACCTCATCAGTCCCTATGTTAACGGTTTCAAGAGCATCAGTTGTGGAGTTGGATCCATCTTGTAGCTGTGGCGGAGCTTCCTGGATTTCTTCTTCTAAGGATCCTTCATTCTGATAACATTCTTTGATGCGGGGAGGTTTGTCGCCATCCTCCCCTGTTAATTGCTAACATTTCCGTCGCGAGTAGATAGTTCTACCCTCGTCATCATATTGAGTAGTGAAATTATAACTTCTTTTGGAATAAGGTGATTTATGAGACATAATTAAACCGTACCTAAGAAGTCCTGATGAAGTAGATGCGCCTCCCACGTTTTCCTCGATTGGCGTGTATGATAGTGGCCTCTCGTTTTTGATAGAGTCCTACGCAGGTAGAGGAATGCTATAGACTTTGTTAGGTGGCTCTGGCGCGGTTTCTTTTGGTTCGAAGAATTCTGCTTCGTATATTGGCGAATATGGAGATGACGACGCCGCGACACGAATGATTTCTTTATCGAGCACCGCCTTCATACATTGGTGATAAGTAGATGGGACGACTTTGTTGTCGTGGATCCAGGGGCGTCCCAATATCATGTGGTAATCAGGTTCCTTCTCGATGACATGAAACTTCACCCTCGATTGGATAGGTCCCACCTTGAGATCCAAGTTGACATACCCGTAGGTATTAGTCATGTTTTCTTCAAAATCCTTCATTACAACAGGATGGTGTACGATTTGATTTTTAGGAACTCTAGCGGTGCGTAGAGTCTTCAGAGTTATGATGTTGGCAGCAGCTCCAGTATCAATCAAAGCTCTTTTGAACTCTACATTTTTGACGTGTGCCGTGACGTACAAAGCTCGATTATGTCCATCTTCGGCCATCATATCTTCTTTAGTAAAGGTAATATCCTTCACCATGGGCTCAGACGCGAGAGACAGCTCTGAAACTTCTAGCGAGGGTGGGGTTAAATCCGTGCTGAAAGCGATGCGGTTGAGAGCAGCAAATGTGTCTACCCTTTGTCCCCTCGAGAAGTGTAATAATTCACATAAATTTTCTATTAAGAAAATAGCTTCTTGACTTACTGGTTTTTCATAGGTGGTGAAACTCTGGATGCGTCGAGGTGGGTTGGTGGCCTCATTGCGCGGGCCTTCAGTCCCCTGTTGACAGAGTTATCTCCTATATCAGCGTATTGTCCGGCTATTACACGGAGTTGTTGGAACGTGCGGGGCCGGAATCTCCTCATTGGTTCTTGATGCCATGGCTCCATCCCTCCTATGCGAATCCCCACCAATTGTGATTCATTCATCTCTCTGTTGTGATAATCCAAAGCTTTGGCTCTGAACCTTTGTACGAAATCTTTTGGATCCTCCTCTTCTTCCTGATAAGTCTTTACCAGATCTGAAAGACTAACTTGGCTAGGAATGGGGGCATCATCTGCGGGAGCGACATTGATAGGGGCCCTCACAACATGAGGCGTGGTAGCAAGTGGCAGAGGCAAAGTAGGGCCCAAACTGAGAGAATGGGTGATGGTAGGAGTGAAGAGAGGAGATGGGTTGGGTCCCACTAGAGATGGGATGCCATTAGGAGTGATGGTAGTCACGTTTTTGGTAGTGAGGCCAGCAGTGGCGCCTTGATGATTGGTTGTCCCTGCAGCACAAGATAGGGACATGTTGGAACAGGATAGGGACAAGGTGGGCCCCTGCTGGACGTTCTGGATAGATGAGGATGAAGTAGGCGTGGTGGATCCTTCCAGAGGGGATGACACGCCCAAAGGAGAAGGGGATAAGGTTGGCCCCCTCTGAGTCGAGGCAAAAGCAAAATTAGGGTTTTGAGTAGTGATAGGGCTCACGGTTTGGTTTGGCCCCACTTGAGTTGAGGTGAATATGAGATTAGGGTTTTGGGACATGATGAGATCCACGTCTTGCATGGTGGGGCCAGCAGAGACTATGGCGCCACTAACCCTAGTGTTTGTTGCTCCACTCATAATGGATGAGGTTGTGGGACCACCGGTGATATTTGGAGAATTGGTATTCTCTGAACTCTGCCTCCTGGTTTCAATTTCTTAAAACTGAGATAATGACCTCCCACTGTGGTCGCCAAAATGTTTTAGGTATAAAACAAATAAAGGAATCTGAGGGGTAAAGTGTGAAGTGTAATGATGTAATAAAAGATTGTGATGAATTCGAGAGGTCAAGATCGAACAAGACTCGCCTAAACCAAGAAATGGCCGTTCGAGTATTGCTTCAGTTACAAGAAGAGGATTTTAGGGTTGGTTTAGGGAGGGAAGCAGAGGAAGATGAGATCAGAGAACTGCTATGATTTTCTGTGATATTGAGATAAATATTGCTAGATAAGGATGAATATTCAGTTCTCACTAGATAATAAATGCTGAATGAGAAGAGTTAATCAATTATCGATAAGATAGACTTGATTGAACTTGCACTGAACTCGTTAAACTTATCTGTTTGGATGAGAATGAGATGATTTCCAAACTGGTCGAGTGACCTATTTATAGCAATATATTCTCAACTGATCTCGTAAGAAGTGGAAGTAGTGGAAGAGTGGGAGTGAGGAAAGAGTGGGGTCAGTTGTTAAGAGTCTTGCGCCTAATATTAGGGAAGACTAACAACCCACTACCTTATCCCATCTTCTCAGCAACGTTCACACGACCTAGTTATCTTTCCCGTTAAGTGATTGTGCCGTTGCAATCACACGTGCCGTAGACCGCCAAACCAAAACCCTAAAAAAATATCCCCCCATGTAACTAAATCTTGATTCTCGTAAGATTTGTTAAATATTTGTTTATTTGTTAAGTCAAAGTTGACTAGTGCAAGTCGTACCAATTACTGGTAAGCTTAGGACTTTGCGATAAGATAGAGATTTTAAGCGATAAGCTTTGAATATCTCTTTGAGATTTGGTTTAAGGATTGAGCCGAGCAATCGCCGTTTAAACCAATAAATCTAAGGGTTGAGCTAGCAACCGCCATTTAGATAAGATAAGAAAAGTCATCTAAGGGTTGAGCTAGCGACTGCCATTAGATAAGATAGGTCTAAGGATTGAGCTATGCAATCGCCAATTAGACCGAGAGGATTTCAGCAACTCTCTGTGGCAATAGTCAAATAAATACGACTTTTGGTTTGCCATAAATAAGGGAAATTAGTTTGTGGCAT
This sequence comes from Papaver nudicaule, assembly GCA_023529015.1. Lineage (NCBI taxonomy): Eukaryota > Viridiplantae > Streptophyta > Magnoliopsida > Ranunculales > Papaveraceae > Papaver > Papaver nudicaule. The sequence continues at coordinate 6,287 of JAJJMA010106124.1, read as the reverse complement.
GTAATGCACCAATTCCCTGGATAATGAAGATATATGAATCCCCAAAATAATATAAGTCATAGCCATGAGCCATGATTAAGAATTATAGCGCTGATTTATGGAAGCAAGTCCATAATCAGGAAAAACAGACGAATGATGCTATCACGGCGTAGCCATCATCAAGAATGCATAAGCATTGCCAATATAAGACCTAAAGATAGGCCACAATAATTATAATAAGCCATATTGCATGGCATAATAATCTTATTAAGAAGTTAGGCTTAGAGCACGAAGGACAAGCCATAACATTTATGTTATTTTCAGATTTTTGTACAGTTTGCATGTTGTCCATTGGTAAAATCGCCCAGGCCAGCCTATATTAGATAAAAATCTGAATTTTTAGTATGTTATAGGAAATTCACAGAGGAAAATATTTCGTGAAGGAAGCGCCTTCCAATTCCTTACGGATTGGGCTGTAAAAATCACGCCATGAAGAAATATGTGAGCTGAACTGCCAGATTTCCGAATTTGATTAGGAAACTAGAGTATTATGGACTTAATAAAATCCATAATCCTCTAGGATTTGGATCAGTGAGGCCCATAAATAGGGGGAGGCTAGGAAGAGGTGAACGCTAGCTCAAAAGAGGCAAGGCTAGCCGTGAGGGGAAGAGGACAATCATGGACCTCCATAAGCACAAGTGAGGGAAAACAATAAGACCCCCACGAATTAGGCGAGAGCCAACTATAAGGCCCCCATAAATTAGGCTAAGCATGATTATGAGGCCTCCAATATTTAGCCAAGGCATAATCTTGGACCCCCAAGAGTTGAGCAAGGGTGATGCCATGGGCATCCAAAGATTAAGGCGAGCCATAAGTATGGACACCCAAAAACTAAAGGAGGGGACAGCCATGGGCGTCCAAACTCATGCCAAGGGAGGATACGTGGGCACCCAAAGAAGAGGCAAAGCCAACGCCACGGGCCTCCAAGAGTTAGGCGCGGCCAATACCATGGGCATCCAAAGATGAGGCATGGCCAATGCCGTGGGTACCCAAAGATTGGGCGTGGCCAAGTTTTAGGTGTGGCCACGTTTTAGGCGTGGCCAAGGTGCCACAGCTTAGGCCTTGCTAGGGTTTGGGTGTGGCCACGTTTTAGGCGTGGCCAAGGTTTTGGCGTGGACAAGTTTTTGGCGTGGCCAAGTTTAGGCATGGCCGTGACTTCTGAGGTATGCCAAAGCCGTGTATATCCAAGGCATGCCAAAGCCGTGCATATCCAAGGCATGCCAAGTAGTGGCGTGCAGCTCTTAGGGCTTTGGCTAGCTTGGCTAATGCGCGTGCGTAGGTATTTTAATGCGTAGGCTAGGGATATGGACCATGCTACTAGGCTAGGGTCGCGAGATATTAAAATATGGCTAACGGCAAACCAAATATCTTATCCCTACTGTAAAAATAAATTCATACCTTATCTCGCGATATTCCAGGATGCCAGAAGTTGATGCGAAATTACTCCTGTGACCTTGTCGCCAAAAACCACCATCAACATTAAGTCCCCTGCGCAGCATGGAACCGTGAGTGTTCCAGGGTGAGCACCAGGTTGATGGGCCAGCTACATCCGCATAGAAGCCTTATCCACGAACATGGAGTCCAAACAGGGCCTAAAGACGAAGCCCGCTCAAGTAATATCCAAAGAGTCCTAATTAGGTTAGGACTCTCCCAAACCGTGCGTGATATATCTTCAGGAGTTAATGACTTCGTCAGTCCACTTGTAGATGCATCTTAGTCAACTCCCCTTATGTAGGCAACAGTTACTTCTGGAATTTGAATTTTTTGAAACCCTAAAATTCAAATACTCCGCGCCTATATAAATATATGTTTCAGAAAACGCCCTGGATCATACTTTCTCTGCATATCTTCTGATTTTCTTATAGCATGTCGAGCAACAGCAGCAGTGATGTTCCCTTGAGCCAATTTAGCAAGCGTAGGGCTTGGATTCCCAGTTCTGTAAGTAATTCTTCACTTGTGCTTCCACATATTCTTTTAGAAATTTATTAATCACGGATTAACTGTAGAATGAAGAGGAAGGAGATAGCAATACCAGCAATCCACGAAGCAAGATGCCAAAGACAAGCAGCTCTTCACCGGTAAATCTCCTTTTTATATATCCCATTTATTAAACACTAGAATATCTTCTTACTCTTTATTCTTTGCAGATTCGTAAGAAGAGTGCCCACGCTCCCTCAAGGAGGATGACCGAAATTCCCCATTCTCCTACTTACAACCCTGTTTCAGTGGTAGACCTTGAAGACCACGTCCCACCTGGGAATAGCATTAGGGGAGGCCTTCCTTTTGATCCCGAGATGCGCTCCTTATCCCAAGAATACAAATCTGTTGGCGGTTTCTTAGTTCGGAAAGAACATGTTTCCCTGTACACGAAGATATGGAGGAAGTACGGCCACATAGCTACTACCCAAGTCTTGGGTAAGGACTGCTCAACGGTCTTGGTGTCTATGATCGTGTTGTTGATGTCGATGATAGCAGAAATGGCGCAAGGATCGTTGCACAAGGTTACTTTGTCTACCATTATGAAATGGGAACGTTTGCTTTCTTCTGCTGAAAATGTTAAGTTCAGAGTTGGATGGCTTCGAGCACGACTTGAAAAGATAAAAATGGACCGATTGTCTTTTCTAGCAGATGGCCTTGATCCCGAAATTATCGATGAAGATGAAAAAACCATTGACGAAGAAACTGAGAAGGTCAATAAGATGGTGGAAAGCCTGAAGACCCTGGAACATGAGGTTGCTGCAGAGATGAAGGCTAAAGAGGAAGCAAGAGAAAGGGAATTGAAGACCCTTAAAGAGAAAATTGCAGAAGAAACTGCGAAGGTGGGTGAAGCTATCCAAGATTTATCGGCCAAAACCGCGGCGTTTCAGGAAAAGATGGAAAGCTTGTATCAGAAAGATTATGCACTCCTGGAAGGCTTATTCTGAAGAAAGATTTATTGTTTTTTTTTTTGAATTGAATTGAATAAGTAATATTTTCTGAATGAAAAAGTTTTGTAAGATTGCAATTGTTAAGTGCAAATGAGGTTTGCACTTAACTTGGAAGAAATCATAAAATTTTACAAAGATGTGACCAGAAATTCATACGTAATAAGGTTTGAGCCATTTCCCGTTGATTACCGTACCTTCGGGTTTTCCGTCCAAGGTAGAGATTTTGTAGTAGCCACTAAGCGCCGCTTTAGTCACCACGTATGGCCCATCCCAATTAGCCGAGAATTTTGGAGCTGACATATCTTGCTGAATATGCTTGGCAGTCTTCAATACCAAGTCCCCAACTTGGAAGACTCTTGGCTTTACCGCCTTATCATATGCTCTAGAAATCCTTCTTCTGTAAGCTTCCATATAAGCTTCTGCTTTCGTACGCCTATCCTCAACAGTATCCAATTCCGCAAGCCTAGAACCAGAAATATCGGCGTAGACTCCACTAGCCATAGCAATGCGCGCCGAAGGAATCTTGATTTCAGCTGGAAGAATGGCATCAGTACCATATACCAGAGAGTATGGAGAAGCTCCTGTAGAACTTCTTGGAGAAATTCTGTATGCCCATAACGCCATGGGGAGCTTTTCATGCCAAGATCGCGGGTTATCATGAACGGTTCGACTCAGAATCCGAATCAACGTCTTGTTAGTGCTTTCAGCTTGCCCGTTTCCTTTAGGATAGTAAGGTGTAGAGCAAATATGCTGAATGCCATACTCTTGAAGTAATTCCCCCACATCTTGATTGACAAAAGGCGAACCATTATCTGTTATGATGTGCTTAGGAACTCCAAACCTACAGATGATATGCTCCTTGATAAACTGAGCTATATTGACACCTTTGGTTTTCTTAAGCGGAATCGCCTCCACCCACTTCGTGAAGTATTCAGTAGCGGTTATAATGTGCTCATGCTGTAAGGAAGATGCGGGATTGATCTTTCCAATAAGATCAAGTCCCCAGCTATAAAATGGCCAAGGACTGCTGATGGATTGCAGAGGAAGACACGGAGAGTGTATAAGGTTGTTATGAACCTGACACTGATGGCACCTTCGAACAAACATGGCAGCATCGTCTTCCATAGTAGGCCAATAATATTTCTCATGAATTTGTAAAAATAATTTCTTCTTACCTTGGTGTTCGCCTTCATGCATCTCCCTGAGTATAGTACTTGTCTCAGGATCTGCCAAGCAGCGTAATAAATCCCCACCAAAGCTTTTGCGGTACAGAATTCCTTCGTGAAAGACGAACCTTGCTGCTCGCCTTTTCAGCCTTTCCGCATCTTTCTTCTCAGCAGGTAGGACGCGGTCCCGGAGATATTGGATATAAGGTTCACGCCAATCTCCGACGGGATGTACCATCAAGGCTTCAGAATGATGTACAGCAGATTGGCATTTACTGCAAGAGCCTTGTGTTTCTCTAGATTGAGCTTCCATGGTGGGCCAGTAATATCCCAACCGTTGGAGTCGTCTGTATAGAGTGACCACTAGACTTTGTCCACAGATTTCCTTGTGGACGTGATGAAGTCGTTGTTGGGCCTCGATATCTCCGAGACATCTGGATAAAGATCCATCTGAATTCCTATGATAAAGAATTCCATGTAATAAGAAAAAGTTCTTCAAGTCTTTGAGACGAACTTTCCTTTCTGGTGACGATTGAGTGAGTTCATCAATGACAGGTGTCCTCAAATCATGTACCGCTGGCTCGCCAGTTTGTGCCAACCAAGTCGATGAAAGCGTACGCTTATGCACGGTGAGAGTCGTTTCCATACCTTCAAACTGTAACTTTGAAGCCAATGTTGCTAGACAATCAGCATGCCTGTTGTTAGTTCGACCAGTATGAACGATAATAGCTTCAGAGAAACGAGTTAATAGTCTCTGTGCTTCAGCGCGAAAAGGAGCTAGAGTGACCTCCTTTAATGAGTAAACACCATTCATTTGATTCACCAGTAACTTGGAATCACCCCGAATCTCCAGATTGGTGGCTCCCGCTTGTTCGGCCAACGATAATCCAATCAGGAATGCTTCATACTCCGCTGAATTGTTAGTACATCGGAAGTCTAATTTGAATGAGTGTGAGAATACCTCGCCGGTAGGAGAAACCAATACTACTCCAGCTCCTCCAGTGTTGTTACTTGGTGTAGCAGAGCCATCGAAGTATAATAGCCAAGTATCTTCTTTGACCAGGGATATTTCCGGGAATTCTCCAGGTACATCTTCATGCAGGGCGGTGGTATCTTCTCCAGGGAAGGCTGCAAGAAGATCTGCGAAAGCTTGGCCTTTGGTTGCTTTCGGAGCCACACAAGCGATATCAAACTCCGACATCTGTAGTAGCCAACGTGCTGGTCTTCCGAGCAGAGCCGGTTTTGACAGGAGGAATCTTATGGGGTCCGCTTTTGTGATTAGCACGACCCTGTTTGATAAGAGATAATGCCTGAACTTCTGGATTGCGAAGACTAAGGATAGACATGCCTTCTCTACCTTCGGATAGCGAAGTTCAGCATTCTTCAGAGTACGACTAATGTAATATACTGGATATTCAACATTATCATCACCTTCTTGCGCGAGGAGTGCTCCAATAGCAGCGTCGCTTGATGCCGTATAAAGAAGTAGAGGACGTCCTTGCACTGGTGCTTTCATTACTGCTGGCGATAGTAGTAATTGTTGGATCTTCCTGAAAGCCTCCTCTTGGACAGGAGACCATATGAAATCTGCTCCCTTCTTTAGTAGAGGGATGAATGATACCACGAATTGTGCTAAGCCGGGAATGAACCTCCGTATGTAAGAGACCTTCCCCATGAAGCTTTTGAGCTCTTTTATCGTCTTTGGCGGCGGCATTGTGGTGATTGCTTGCGTTTTGGTAGGGTCTACCTTGATTCCTTCTTCAGTTACTTGAAAGCCTAAGAACTTGCCCGAAGAAACTCCAAACGCGCACTTCAGAGGATTCATCTTCAATTTGTATTCTCTGCATCGGTCAAACACCTGTCTCAGCACGTCTAGGTGAGATGCTCGTGTTTTTGATTTGACCACAACATCGTCCACGTAATCTTCAATTTGTTTATGCATCATATCATGGAATATTGCTGTCATGGCTCGCTGATAGGTAGCACCTGCGTTCTTGAGTCCAAAGGGCATCACAGTATAATGAAAATTCCCAATTGGAGTTCGGAAAGCAGTCTTACTTGCATCTGAATCATACATCTTGATCTGATTGTATCCACTGTACCCATCCATGAACGAGAACATGGCGTGACCGCAGGTAGCATCCACCAGCATGTC
>JAJJMA010106123.1:0-10618 GCA_023529015.1 Papaver nudicaule | reverse complement strand
ACTGGGCGGTGTTCAATCTGGACGAGGTCCCGAGGTTTTTCTGCAAGACAGTTTCCTCGTTCAAAAAATCTCTGGTGTCTTGTGTGCTTTTACTTTCCGCATTATATCTCTGATTATATAATTAAAGCACCAAGTAGTACGTTATTCAATAACCGTAGAGTTTAACTCCAAAGTCCCAACTTTGTCGAGTTGATCCCCAAGATCACAACTCCAGTTAATAGAGTTTGGATATTGATTTTTGAGATCGTCCAAACTTAAACCATAAGACTCACGAGCCCAAACGAAAAGTTGGTTGTATTTCGGTACCCCTCCCTTTTCAAATACTACATTGAATTCATTAGAATTGAAATTGCACTAATACAAGTAACTAAAATCTGAATGGGTTAAATTGTGGCCACATCTTAAGGATGTGGAAACAACCAATGAAGTGGAACGGGTTGCCGCCATTCTGGATTTCCCATGTCTCTAACTAAAATCCGAATGGGTTAAATTTTGACAACATCTTAAGGATGTGGAAACAACCAATGAAGTGGAACTTGTTGCCGCTGTTCTGGAGTTCCCATGTCTCTAACGATCTTCTCAACATATCCTCATCTGTCTCACCAATGGCTCTTTCTCGATGGATTCCCACAGCTACAAAAGGAAAATTTCTTACTTCTATGCTAATCTTAGCAAAACGATTGACCAACGATCCAACAGAACGTAGTCTAGGGTTCCCGGTCTCTAGTACAAACTTTTCATGAATTGACCTCCATAAAGTTACGTGTCTCAAGTTCACACGAGTAATTGCATCCTGGGTGTAAAAAACATAATTTTTACATATTTGGACAACTTCATCTGGGATAAATCGCCGGCGACGAATACTAACACGACGACGACGAAGATCATTTGGAGTCCGGGCCATTTTTCCAAAATTATATGGAGAAGAGGAAGTGTGAGTTCAAATGGATTTGAAAGCAAGTATTTATAGAGGTAATGGGATTTGTTGTGAGTTGCAGGCATAAAGTAATTGTACTAATTACCGTCGATCGATGTTCAGAATCTCGAGGTCGATATTCATTATATCGATGTCGATTTTCTCTCTCTCCATCGAGAGTGCGTCTCTCGACCGAGATACTGACTAGCTACCGCTAGTTTGTCCTGTTGGCCCGACAAACAGGAAGATCTGGCAGTTTACCTGGTCGTTTTTGGTGTTTGCCCCTTTCATGGTGGAGCAAACAAGACAAAACTAGTGTTTTTCCTTCTCCATAGGAAGGGGCCTAACTTACCGAATTAAAGCCCAACAAAATATGTTTGTGAAAAGGTGAAAATGTACACCGCTTCAAGCAGCGAGCTGGCGACTGTATAGTCAGCAATTAATTCATTGCGCTGATTTGTTAGACCATGGCCACTAACCTTAACACTGACAACCACAACCGCTGACATAAAATAAAAGTGAGACCTTGGTATTACATACAATAATTCTTGTAGAAAATTCCTCAATATGCCATACATAAGATATCGTCACATGTTGAGCTTGCTCCAAATACGTGATGTCTGATTAAAAAGATGAAACATCTCAAAGGACTGTGAAAATTCCCTAAAAAGAGGTTGTCGTGAACATCTTATGAGCACCTAATCATGTTTTATAGACTATAAAAAGGTGCTATCACATCCAGAAAAGTCCAAAATGTAATGACTTGATGTGAGTATCAACAACTCGTCCGCTATCTCAAGATGACCTCCCTGCCTCTGGCTCATAAGGCAAGAGTCGAGTCCAGGATCCATGAGGAAACCTTGAGAATAAGCTAAGAGTTTTATGAAATCTTCATAGAGTTGATATATAAACTTATAAAAAAACCCTTCTTGGCAAAGATTCAGGGATTAAATAAGAAAAATTGTTAAGATATTTTGGGTATACATTAATTCTCTAAATATGGGCACGCACATCCACTTCATTTGGACTCTTTTTGTGACACTTTTGGAAAAATCTTGAATATAGCCCAACTCGTTCGGAAACGTAAGGAAGAAGTCCATCTTCCGGAACTTACCAGAATATATAAGATACACGTTTCAGAACCGCCTTCCTTAAGAGTCTAGTGCTCATTAAAAATTCCTTAAATATCTCCCAGAGGAATTATACATATATATATACCACACACACACGAACTCGGATTCACGTTCAAGTTCTCCATAAAGTGATGCAGATTGGGATGAAGAGATTTACTGATAAAGTAATAGCCTATCCGGAGGCTAAAGACCCGACTAGGGTTAAGGTTTGATGGAGTTTATTTTATTAGTTTTCTATTAGGATTTACATTTTATTCGGGGGTATTTTTATTTAAGCGGATTTATTAATTAGGGTATTTTCAGAGGAGTCTAGAAGTTTTTTTTTAAGAGTTTAATTGAAGTGGGAATGTGCCCAAAGGGGATAGATATCTTGGGAAACAAGATTTATATGTTTAGAGTTTATCCTACATTTTTCTTAGCTAGCAAGTTAGGGTTTTATATTTCTTAGAGTTTATCCTATCTTTTCTTAGCTTGTAAGCTAGGGTTTTATCTCAAGTCTATTTAAGGGTCATCAAGTCATTGTAAAATACAGTTTTTGATGAATTAAAAATATTTCTTTTGTTAAACTTTGCATAAGTTTTACTTCTGATCATTATTTATAGTCGGGTTCACCCTGAAGTCTAAATAATAATCATATCCATAGTTGTGGTTCTCCGAAATTACGAAGTCTGGATCACTGTTCATAGTCGGTATTCTTAGGAGTATTTGAAGTCTGAACAAAACCTCTCTTTTCACCCTCTTTTAGATATATCCGCTGTTTTATAAAGCCATGAAACATATTACTCGTAGTGTCACACAAAATAATATTGAAGAGGCTTGCAAAGTTATGGATTGTGAAGGTGTTGGTTTTGGAAGGAAGAAGAAGAGAACTATTCTTGATGATGCTATTGCAGGAACTCTTGATACTCAAGAAATCTATGCAACGACAAATTGTTACTTTGCCTATGATCATCAGAATGTAGAAGGTGACACAATGATTTCTGCAGGGGTCGTTCACGACTTTCTGAAAGAATTTGAAGCTTTCAAAATCCAACTTGTTGACATTGTTGACAATATGGAATTTCTGGAGACTGAAATTAATTAATTGAAAGTTGATATGTCAGTTATTAAGGATGACTTGAACAATATGTTTAACAATGTTTCTGATGAAGACAATGAAGCTAACTATGTTCACTACGTGTTCTAGAAAGCCGATGACTTCAACATCTCAAGTGAACCTGAAGAAGATCCCGAAGAAGATACTGACTTTGATATCTAGGTCAGTTTTTGATTAGCATAGTTAACTCCTTATTAAAAAGCTTTTGTCTTTTCCTTAGGGTTTGGGTAATTACTATGATAGAAGTAGTCATCTTTTGAGTTAAGCATGATTTGCTTGTACTACTTCTGTGTTTTCTTTTTTATCAATTAATTGAGGTTATTAAATTAAAATCTTAATTGATGATTGCAATGCTTGATCTTAATTGATTATCTTTATGAATGTATTGCAAAACCGTGAACTTGCTTTTTTAGCCATACTACCCGTTCGGGTAAAGCAGTTTATGATAGATTATCAAAATCCATGCTACTGACTCTTATGGCTAAGAGGAGACAATTTTTGATAATAAGGTACCTCGTAGACTATAATGTTGAACTCCGCTGGATTCAATGTTGTACCTTTAATTCTTAGTCTTACAACCACTAGGAAGGGGTAACCTAATGTTTTCTCTAAAGGCGATGGTTGACCGAAACTCTCTGAGAAAGTAGGAAGATTAAACCTTGAATTCCTATTTGACCGTAACTGGCTAGGAAAGAAAAACATATCTACAATTTCACTTGTGAAAATTGTACCCAAGAATTTATTCTAAAACCTTGCTTGGGAAGGTAGTCGCGTTGTTCCATATGGAATGACACATAATGGGGAAGAGTTCTTTTGAACTTGTGCTTCATGGTAATATCTTTTTGGGGAGTGCGGATGTGGAATCTACGAGAGAATTGCATCTTTTTATCTCTCGTTTCAGGTATGTTTACCTTTGTCCACATTGATTATTGTGATTTTATGAGGATTCCTATATTTCCTTTCTTTGTCTATTTTTATGACAAAAAGGGGGAGAAATCTTGTAGTAAGGGGGAGTAAAATCTTTCTATATACTAAGACAATTGTCTATGGCATTGTCATAGGGGGAGTAAAATCGATGTGCTTGTCATGGCATAACAGAAATTAGTGTATTGAGTAAGGGGGAGAACATGTCAAAATTGTGTAGTATCTTGAAGCATCGATGCAATATGCTTACAAGTTTTACATACTACTCAATTGCATAACAAACTCTTGTTGGACTATGTCCAGCTTGACTTTGAGTTTGTTATCTCTACCTTGAATCTTCGCTTGCATGAACACTCTCATCTGAAGACGCTGAAGATTACAAGAAGATCTAGTACATTATGGTTAGGGATAAAAGATATTACTTTTTGAATCCATATGTAAGATTGGTTTTTGTCACTAAAATTGACAAAATGAGATTTGCTAGAGCATTGCTCTGTTAAACCCAGTGATGTTGCTATCTCAAGTCAGTTGTCAAGTTTATGAGACAAAAACACAATCCTTGATAAATTTACTCTACAACCTCGTACTAGGATAGTTTTAGGTAATCGAGACGAAGACTGATGAAGACGAAGACCGGATCTTACTACTTGATAAATCATAACGTCCTCGCTGAAGGTTAGAAAGGTTTTTCCTTTCCGTATCATTTTTACCATTTCTATCATACCAATAGTCTATGATGATGTTTATATGATCCGAAGGTATTATAGGATTTTCGCCTTATCATTTGTCACACTTGTGATAATATTTATAGGTAGAGTATGTTGTCTCTTGAAATGACCCCGACGGGGAACGCGTACATGTGTTGCTTTTGGCATTTCAGAGAACGAGCTAAGTCTGTACGAAACGCGTTCATACAAGTTCAAGAATTCTCCTGAACTCTATTGAGTGCTTTGTGAACGCATTCATGAACGCGTTCATATAAGCCATGCGAAAACTTCCAACTCCATATCTTGAAGTTTTCGGTCTAGGCATGTTTAGTTCTCGGACTTGTCATGACTTGGCCCATGGAATTCAACAACTTAATCCAAGCGATGGTCAAACTAAGTATTTGGACCAGAAGTCGCGATGTCCAAACAAGCATTGGACTAGAAGTCGCGAACCTTCAAACAAGGTTGAGTCTTCTTTAACTTTTGGCTTAGTCCAAAGTTCTTAGAAGATTGAGAATGAGTAATCAAGCTATGGACTTTCCTAGTTCCGGAACTTGTTTGAGCCCTACTCAAGGTTGCTTAAACTTTAAGCAAAGCCTCCCATGGTGATCACTATAAATAGACGACTGCAAGATACAATCTCAATCCTCTACACATATGTGTATCCTTGCATAAAGGTTGGTCGTCATCTCGAAGTCCTTTTGGACTACAACTATTGAAAGACTTCACTTGAGGATCATGAAGCACAGGTCGGAAGTAAAATTCCATCCTGTATCTTTGGTCGATTGAATACTTTCAATCTTATCACGACCAAGATTTGATAGAAACTTCGTAAGGTAGATCTTGTATCGTAACCCCTAGAAGTTCCCAACGCAAATTCACGAACTAGGTTTCATACTAAGTTCGTCTCGCGTTTGGAGGTAAAGTTGTTTAGGCTAGATCAATAAGCCCTATTCAACATATCGATTCATTAACCTTGACTTTAAGTCTAAAGGAAATCACAATCGTATTCTTGTTTGATTACTTGGATACTTTTAGGCGTCCTGTTAGAGGCAGGGTAGCGCTAGTCTTCATGAAGGGAAGTGGAGCAATTCCTAGGCATGTAAAGGGCGTCAGCTAGGGGAATAAAGTAAGTAGGCTACTGCGGGAGCCAAGAGACGTATGAGCACATTGGTAGCTGAATTGCTTGTAGGGTGAATTCTGTCTCGATACAGTCCAGTCCGTAGTCTGAGAGTAGGCTAGCGTCTGTATACCGTTAATACTAAGGGTGTTCACATCTGGACGAAGTCCCGGGGTTTTTCTGCTAGGTTTGCAGTTTCCTCGTTAACAAAATTCTGGTGTCTTGCATTACTTTTCCCTTCCGCATTATATTTTCTCTGATCTATATAATAGAAGTACTTGCAAGTTTGTTGATTCATAACCTTTGAGTGAATCCATCTCTATTGAGATCTACAAGAACTACGTTCTTGTTAGGGTTCGGTTCTCTGAACTATACTCAGGTTGTTGTTTGAATATTGATTTGTGAGATCGTTCAAACAACCGTAATCAACTAGGTTCACGAAAACAAAAAGTTGGTGGCATATCTCGGTATCCTCGTTTTTTCAGCTATTACCCCATATTTTGCAATCACCGAACCAACTTGTCCACCTCCATCACTGTACACATCCAAAATATTCCCACCAATACATACACTAATTCATTTTCAGATTGTTAACCCCCTTGTTATGGCTCAAATACAACCTAAATCCATCAGCCTTAGCTTTTATAGTTAATCATTGCTCCAATCGTAGTACCAGGTTGTTTCTACACAAAATCGATGGTCTTTTCCCTTATGCTACCGGATTCAAGATCCGACCATCCAAACATGTATACCTGGTTTGGTTGCTTCCTTTGGATTTCCTTAGGTTACATTTTAAGTTAGATCCTAGAACTGTCCCTTTTACAATCCACCCTACAATATTCTAGTTTACAATCAAATCAGGATGGACGAAGCCGACACCACCAAGCCGCCTTCCAAACACCCTTCATAAATTACTACTAACCGGTAATGCCCTTCGGATTAAAGAATGATGGGACGACGTACCAGCGAGCGATGGTTTCAATCTTCCACGATATGATCCATCAGATAGTTGAAGTCTACGCTGATGATATAGTAGTGAAAACAAGGCTACGACAAGATTATCTTAGCCACCCGCGTCACGTATTCAACAGATGCAGGAAGAATAAATTAAAAATGAATCCGCTAAAATGTGCGTTCGGGGTAACATCCAGAAAATTCTTGGGATTCGTAGTAACCAGCGAATGGATCCTGGTCGACCCAAGCAAAGTAGACGTGATAGCCACAATGGCGGTGTCGTGCAATACTAAAGAGCTACAATGTTTACTCGACAAGGTGTCATATGTAAGGCGGTTCATACCAGGCCTGGCCCAGATCCTATCCACTTTCTTGCCACTATTGAAGAAGGGAGTAATATTTGATTGGGGAGAGTCCCAGAACACGGCCTTTGACAAACTGAAAGAATGTCTAGCCCATCCGCAAGTCTTGAGACCGCCAATAAGCAATACGTGCCTCCACCTTTACACCGCCTAAACAAGCACGTCGATCGGAGCAGTCTTGGTACAGGACCAAGGTAATAAAAAATTATCACCCGTCTACTACGTCAGCAGAGTTCTGAAAGAAGTCGAGACAAGATATACACGGGTTGAACAGGAGTGCTTGGCCCTAATATACGCGACCCAGAAGTTGCGCCACTCATACCACCATCGTAATAGCAGCCGACTATCCTATCGCATACCTCGCGTCCAAACCAGCGCTTTCCGGAAAAACAACACGATGGCTCCTGCAACTATCTGAGTTTGACCTACATTACCAGAGGCCCAGTGGTGTGCGAGGACAGGCGATTGCCGACCTATTGGCAACTTTCCAAGGAAATGACGACACTAATATACATGAGGAGGTGCCTGAAGAGATCGCTGAAGCAAACGAATACGAGCCGTGGAGCATGTACTTCGATGGGTCCTCATATGGGACACACAGAGGGACCGGTGTTGTATGCGAAACACCCCAAGGGGAGATCCTCTCATACACATTCAAATTGGACTTCGAGTGCAACAAAAAATGTCGTCGAGTACGAGGCATTCATCCTATGACTAAAACCAGCCAAAGAAATGAATGTCGAACAACTCTCTGTAAAGTTAGACTCGAAGTTAGTCACTAACCAAGTGAGCGACGACTTTCAAGTGAAAGAGGAGCGCCTGGCCCCTTATTGAGCGGGCACAACATAGATATTAAAGTTGGGGAACGTCATAGTCCGACATACTGGTAGACAAACGAACCGCCACGCGGATGCCCTTGCAACACTCGCAGCAAAGATACAACTGAAAGACGCATAATAAGGCTTGATAACAGTCAAGCGGCGCGCCATACCTAGTACTGTCACGAAGGAAAAACAGTCAGACGAGGAAAACGACTGGCGCAGGGTGATTATAGAGGACCTTGGAAAGAATAATAAAAGTAGAGTCACACCCTCCAAAGAACTACGAATGTTAGTTCTAATCAATGGAAGCCTCTACCATAGGACGTCGGGAGGAGCACTAGCAAGGTGTGTAGAAAAAAAAGAGGCGGAAGAAATTATGGAAAGGACGCACGAAGAATCTTGTGGACAATCGGGAATAATACCACTCTACCGAAGAATACAAAGGCTAGGCTTCTATTGGCCCAAACTAGTGAAACAGGCGGCAAAAATGCAAAATGAATGATATGGCTGCAGAGCGGAGCCACAGTCAGCAGACGCCTGTACGGGTGACACGGAAGATTGGCACCAACTATACATCGACTTCCTCGATAATGGGCAATTGCCTTCCCAAAAAAAGGAACGCATCAACATTGAAAGAAAGGGAATGTTTATTTTTTTTTAATCGAGGAAGGCGTTTTATACCGCAGAAGCTTCGATAATAGCGCGTTAAGGTGTTTGAACAAAACGCACGACGCGGAGCATTATGGGAAGCGAAACTATTCCTATAATTACATAATGGCAGTTTTTATTGGCCAACCATGAAAGAAGACACAACAGAGCACGTGAAAAAATGCAAAGCCTGCTAAATCCATGAGACGCAGCTGAGGCCGTCACACATAGAACTTCATAGCGTAGTAGCACCCTGGCCCTTCCACAGTTGGGGACTCGACCTCATAGATCCAATATCACTGAATTCGTCCAAGCGACATAAATACATACTCACCGCAACAGAGTATTTGACCAAGTGGGTAGAAGCAATCCCACTGCTCGACTACAAGGGAGAACGGCAATTGCCTTCATTAAAGAGTACATTATCTATCTCTTTGCGGCGCCCATGATCATACGTTCTGATAACACGTCATCATTCATAAACCAAGACGTCAGAGGATTACTCGCAGAATACAGAATCAAGCAACACGCCTCGACACGATACTATCCAAAAGGTAATGGACATGCTGAGGCAATCAACAAAGTCCTGTTCCGAATACTTAGCAGGACGATTCACGATAACCACCGCTCCTGGCAGGAAAAGCTACCACTGGCCCTGTGGGCGTACCGCATTTTGAAAAGAAGATCCACGGGAGCATCACCTTACTCGTTGGTTTACGGAGAGAACGTCATCCTACCAACGGAAGGCACAACAATTTCAAGAAAGAATAACAATACCCAAGCAACAAGATACAGGAAAAGCGACAACCAAAATGGAATTTGAACGAACATGCATACATAAAAGCGACCAGCGGAACCATACCCGCAATATCCAACAAGCATATACAAACCGCACCAACAAAAGCGGCTTAAAGAAAATCCTCGACACAAAAAACGAATAAGGGAAAAGACAGAATAACAAAAGACCATAAACAAAGAACTAAGTAACTACGTCCTGAGCACCCCTCTGCCACTTCTTCTCTTCCAGTTCATCACGAGCCCGACGAACGACATCCAACGCCTGATTATATATCACCTTAGTAGCAGCCTCTTGAGCCCGAAGATTGGTAAGAGCCTCGCGTTTAGTCTTAGCCTCCGCCTCATGATAAGGAATGTCCTTCTCAAATTCAGGAATCTCGAAAGAAAGGCGATAAGTCCGGTTGTAATGATCCCTCAAAGCCTCGAGCTTCTCGACCAATCAACCCACATTATACCCAAATGCAATAGCGGAATGCAAATTCTCTTCCCACTCAGAAAAAATCTCGAGAAGAGGAGAATTCCTCGTTGATAAAATCGACGCCCATATCAGTATGAATAAGACCCTCTGTAGCATGAACAAGGTGGGTGCTCGTGAGAAGATTGGCAATAGGGTTGACAATCTCGAACTGACCATGCTCCTCCACCACCCCCTTATATAAAGCGGTAAGATCCGTGCGCACCCAGAAATTGTACACCTTCAGAACTCCACACCATGACTATAACAGGGCTTGGAAAAAGTCCTGGGGAAATTCAAAGTCTCATCAGAACACTCGAAGAAAGGTTCGCCATCAGAACCATTCCTTGCCATACCAACATCTTCAGTAAGAGCAGAATTGTCAACCCTCGGCCGCTTCAAACCACCATTCCCAGCAGATCGGTCAGGTTTCTCATGCGACTTGCCCCTTCCCATATCAACCTCCTGTACGACACAGAGCAAGCGACGAGTCCTCTTTGAAAAAAAGAAAGGAGGGGGGGAGCGAGAGAAAGCAACATTCAGACATACCTGATCGAACGGATCGACACTATTACTAGATGAATCTGAACTGTCTCACTACTACCCTCACCACCGCTCTCACCACTACCCCCGCCACTACCCTCGCCGTCTGGTCAACAAAAAGAAAAAGGTGTGGGGGGGGGGG
>JAJJMA010106115.1:0-11091 GCA_023529015.1 Papaver nudicaule | reverse complement strand
AAACTTGGCACTATGCTAAAGTATTCCACCATGAATGATTTGATGAGACTCTCCTTTGATCTTTACAGAGAGAAACAGGAGAATTTGGGGTTTAAGGTTTTGGCAGCCATATGCGTGGTATATGTGCCAGAATTAACAACTTCTCTAAGGTTTGTGCGTAATGGGGAATTGCAAGAATTCAACCCGTTACATGAGCCAACAAATCTAGCATCCTGAAACGCGGAGTTTAAATTAATCCTCCTGATACTCTAAATGGGTTGTGTTCCTAACTCACTATGGTTCTCATAATATTCAAAATAGTAAAACTCAATAAAACCCGACTTACCTAAATTACCAACATAATCATTAAGATGGCAGGAGTGCATCTTGGAGAATGATGGATGATGAACAATATTATTCCATGCTTTGGATACAAATTTGCATTCCACAACTGATTCAGATGGTACACGAGTTAAGATGTCTAATTCAATCTCCACGGGGAAAAGCTTGAAAGAATCCATGAGTTTTAAAACTTGCCCTTTGAATAATCTTTCTAAAAAAGATAAATAGTGATTGTTTATTAGGGTTAAAGTTTTCAAACTTAACGATCGAAAAAAAAAGGGTTAAATAGTATTTGAGTTTATAGGAAAACTTAACTGAAAAGGAAAGGTAAAAACAGATACCCACCGAGTCAACACATTCGACAAGGAGTACTAGGAAAGGGCGGAACCACAGCGAAGCTAGTCCTGGCTAGAGCCACCCCCAACCCCAAGGCCCCGACCTTTGAAAAAATATTTTTCTAAATTTAATAAACTATAGCCAAATATCCAAGCCTGTAGTTATATTATTCTGTCAAGCCCTGTAATCATTGCAGGAGTTGTTGATTGGAGCTGCGGAGATGATGATGACGACATGTGATTAAGATCAAGCTTTAAAGGTTTTTACTGAGACGGAGTCAGAAGATCAATGCAGGAGTTGTTGATAGGGGGTTTTTACTAATAATGTTGAGTGTCAGATGATAAAACCTGCAGATTTAGTATACAGAGTGCAGACTTTGCAGATACACTCGTTAAAAGTACAAAAATGAGAAAATACAAGAGATTTACACGGAGCCATTCCAGAGCTTCACAGTCAAAGAGTAAAGACACTGCTTTTGCGAGTGGAATATATGAGGTGGCTCTGTAAAAATACATGTATCCTCAAAGTTTTCTTACTTCCTCCGATGACTCGGTAAGTAGATGGATAACATACAAGCTAAGCCTAACAGCACTGCGGTTTTCAACAATAGTTTACCTCGAAGGTAAAGTGGCTGTGGGTAAGATTATTATTATTATTATTTTTTTTTTTTTTTAAAGAGCCAATTTATTGATCAAAGGAAAAAGAAACAGAAATGAGGGGGCTAGGCCGGACCTCAGAAGAAAAGAAGAGAGCAAGCAAAATAAAACATGAGAATACAAACTTATTTGAATCTAAAAGCAGCAAAGTGCGATCTGTCACGACCCATAGCAGAATAAATGAACAAGCCATCGAACAAGCTAAAGCAGATATCTAGTCTGCAAAATGTTAACCAGAGATTTACATATAGTTGTTTTCCTTACAAAACCCAATCTTAAAAAATATAACAATCGGCAGAACTAAACTGAATATTGCATCATCCCATCATGTTTGAAGTGAGATCCCAATCTGGTCATACCCTAAGAACTTGTAAAACATTTGGCCACTGATAGTCAAAGAGTATAAAAGCTAGACGCTACAGGTAAAAGATTAGCAACAGAATGGAAACCTAAAACGTCGTATATGACACCGTAAGAATTTGGATCCCTAAAGTTATCTATCAACCAAAGTTAAGAAGTAAGTGTTCCCTGCTAGAAGGTAAGCTATCAGCTTCCTTGATTTTACCTGCACATACTCAATTGACTCCCTAGTATAAGTGGCTAACGTATCCATCACATTCTTCCATCAAAATAAGATTGAGTCCACAAAATGCTCCATTGACAAAGCTATAAAAACACTATTATAGAGTATGATGATATAAAAACACTACTGAACGAAGATTACCAGTTTATGTATATTCAGGGTTTGCATCCTCCTGTAGCTGCTTGAAAAGATAACTGTGGCTTTTTTCTCTCCTCATTGTTAACCGACTGCATTGTCTTTGTATGTTCTTCACCTAATTCTTTCAACGATACAAAGGTGTTCTTGTGAGGGGATACTTGACAAATACAATCCTTAAACTTCACAATCGTTTTCGAGGTTGAAGTTATTTTGTAGTAAATGTTGAGATTGTCAAAACCCTCAGTTAAAACGCCATCACTCTTCGTAACGGCAAACAATATGCCTCCCTGAATAGTAAACTCTCTACTCCAAAGAGATGAGTGATGGTCGTCTTGCTCTTTCATCTCATGATTGACACTCTTCATTTTTAGCATCCATATATCATAATATCTGACTTCTTCAGGTTTAACTAGAGGATGACGAATACAATGTACAAAAACCCATCCAAAACCCTTATGCTATAATCCCACCAATAACAGCCTAGTGGCAAAGGAGGCGGTGGAATATGTTCACAAAACTTTTCTTCAGCCAAATCGAAGGTGATGATCAGTTTTAGTTTGCCATCCAGCCAATAAAGAACTCCATTCGCTAAGATACCATGCCGATTTGCTTTGTATTCAGAATGGTAGTTTCCAAGTTTTCTCCAACCCTTTCCGCTGCCTAGAGTGTATATGTAAACCTCTCCACTCGTACATATTCCTACAACTTTGTATTCATTGGTTTTAGAAACATAACCGAATCCGCTACTATAACGATAATAATAATAATCAGAATCTCTCTTAATTTCTGGAAGGATAACATATTCCCTGGTAATAGCTAGGGTTACAAATACAAACAGACCAATCTTGAGCCAGGCAGATCAACCCATTACACGATCCGACAAAAACCGATTCTCTAATCGTGGAGGTCAAATTGATTCTTCTAATTCTCTTGATGAGTGTCGACTCATCGTTATATTCAAAATAGTAAAACTCATCGGTCACGGTGGAAGCAAGAAAACACAGATTACCACCAGAATTAACAGAGAGATGATTAAGACGATCTAAGTGCATCTTAAAGAAAGATGAATGATGAAGTAATCCATGAATTTTATTAGGGTTAACTAACAGTGATCGATACGGGAAACTGGGGGTCTTTTTTTTTTCCAATTAAATCCTTTTGGTTTTTTCAGAATTTTATTAGGGTTAACTAACAGTGATCGATACGGGAAAACTGGGGGGTGCACAAATTTTTTTTTTCCGGCAGTGGAAAGAGGAAGGCAGAGAGAGATTGCTTGTTGTCGGTGTATATATATCACAGTGAGAGATAGAGGGGTAAAGGGATGAATAGTGTAGATGGGCCTGGGCCGACACATAGTGGGAACTAGAATGTAGGATCACCAATGAAAGTGTTTTTCATGCCTAGGCTAAAAACATGCCTAGAATGTAAGAGTGTGATTGGTTGAACTTTAGGTGTGCGAGTTGAGAGAATGTAGAACTTTGTTAATTTTGCTGCTTTTGAGATAACAGAAGGTGGATAGCAGGTCATAACACAGTTCTTCGATCACTAGGCAATTTTGTATAGTGGAACCTATTCTGATTTTATGTGGAAATTTTGGTGCACAACACAACACTGAACTTGCACAAAGAACGGCCACATTTTAAGTTTACAATTTTACGATTTTGTACTAAAATGGTCTACATTTTAGGGATCAATGATTATCTCAGAGGGAAAATGAATTTTAATAAAACGTGTAAATTGTTAAGGGAGCAGAACACAGCATTCAGTTAGAAATAATAGGGACGATGGTTTCAGAGTCTCAGACAAGGTTTTCAAGTATTGAAGGCCAATCAAAGAGAGGCATTTCGTGGAAGATAAAATGGGGACAACGTCTTACTTTGATGCTTGGCTTCTGGTTTCTCGATGTTGAAGAAATATACCGCCACTGGAGAGCGGAAAAGTCCAACTTTCCACCCATATATTTAACATTTGAGAGGTAACCAAATAAGATTAGCATGCAAAACTAGCAACTGACGAGGAGATAATCGGGAACCCTTGAGGCTCCTACTGGCAGACTACAGCGGAAGGTACACTACTATGTCAGACCTCTCACCTTTAAACCAAACTCTGAATTAAGACTGATGCGGAACCAAACATCTCTCTGACAAATGGTATTTTTGAGAAAATCATTAAGAACTACCCTATGGGGAAATTGCATCAACAGCGTTGATACCCTTTTCCATAAGATTGGTCGGACCGCAAGGAAAAAACACAGGGGCTAATAATGCTTGCAGCTTCTCCATTGATATAAACTAAGGAACAGTAGAGGTACGCCGCATCTCCACACATATCAGACGATCACAAGCCAAGGGAATTTCAGAAATGAAGCAAACATCTGGGGTATTCTCAAAAGGTCATGGACTTTGTGGGGGAGACAAAGTTGAAGCTAGGACACAAAAGTATGCAACATCGAATTTCCGGAGTTAAATCATCTAATATGACTGCAGGAACCTGTTTTATATCAATAAGGAGGCTAAGCTACTCCACGCAAAACTCCTTACAAATGCATAGTTAGCTAAGTGAGGAGTACCTTAGAAGCTCTTGATCTTCCCCGTGCCAGTTATAAGAAAGATATCGTGCTTGGCATGGGAACTGCAAATAAATGCTTTCCACCTACAGTATTGGAGAGGAAATCAAATTAAATCATCACAAACCATCCTAAAGTGCTAATTGCTTAAAGAAATAGTGATGCTAATTGCTTACCAAATCTACTCCAACCCAACTCCACAATCTGCGAGATTCTGTGTTTGGTATCTCTTATTAACTTTCTGAAGCTTAGCCGCAGAGGCATCAAGTTCACTGACGAGGAGATTATCAAGACCTGGAACCCTTGTGGCTCCAAAATTACAGACTACAGAGAAACTAGGACAAAGAATTATGCGGCATTGGATTTCCAGAGAAACTAATAATGCAGTTTCCTATTGTAACTACCACATTCTGTAAAATAATACTACTGACTACAACACTAATAAAACACGGACGTATACATCGCACTCTTCCGTTGAATTAAGTTTAAAGTCGAGTTAGTCACCAAATACACAATCAACAAAGCAATATAGTTGAACCAGATGTAAAAAACACCACTATAAAGATGGATGAATGATATAAAGACGGAATAAAGACCACAGTAATAAGGGCAGTAGGATTCGACAATTCAGATGTTCTTGAGAATTTAACACATACTACAGTAATAAAGACCACAGTAATTTTAAACATGAAACAAATCTGCAGTTTTCTGAATAAGTCGTGGACTTTGTGGGGGAAGAAGAGAAAGGAACCAGGACGAAGAAGCATGTGGCTTGAAATCAAATCCCAGACTCGAACGAGTGTATCAGATGATTTTAATATGTATTCAGGGTAGGCATCCTCCTAGAGCTGCTCGAAAGTATAATCCCAGGCTCCTCCCTCGGTACCTTCAACAAAACCTGTTGCTTTTGTATCTTCTTCCCCTAACTCTTTCAGAGATACAAAGGTGTTCTTGTGAGGAGATACTTTAACAAGCCTTTCCTTAAACTTGACAATCCTTTTCGAGGTTGTTGTTTTTTTGTCGTAAATGTTGAGGCAATTATAATCAAGAGTTAATACATGATCACTCTTTATACCAGCAAATAATAAGATTTTGTCGTCAATCCTAAACTTTTTATTCCAAACAGATGACTCATGTTCCTCTTGGTCTTTCATCTCATGATTGACACTCTTCTTTTCCAGTTGCCATATGTCATTAAATTCAACTCCTTCGACATCCAGATAAACAGAAAAACACAGAAACCCATCCAAAGCATATATTCTATAGTAAAGCCAATTCCCGTCTTGTGGCAAAGGAGGTGGTGAAAGACTTTCACAAAACTTTTCCTCTGCCAAATCAAAGGTGGTGATCTTTTCTAATTCATCATGCAGCCAATAAAGTGCTCCGTCGGCAAAAATACCCGGTACATCCCTATTCCAGAAGCTGAATTCAGAATGATTGAACTTTCCAAGGTTTCTCCATCCCTTGCCAGAGCCTAAAGTGTATATCTGTACTTCTACAAGCTTGCGCTCCAACTCATATATTGCTACAACTTTGTATTCATCTGTAGAAGAAACATAACCGAAGCTGATCATTCCATCATTATCCCGTGTACTACTACGACAACATTTTGTCTCAATAATTTTCGGAAGAATAACTTCTTCATCAGTGATGGGGTTAAAAATACAAACAGATAGGTCTTTAGCAAGACAGATAAGACCATTGTAGGAACCCGCAATTCTAACAAGACGGCTAAATGGAGGGGTAAACCAAACCCTTCTAATTCTCTGAATGGGTCTTGACTCATCATTTTCATTAAATTTGAAATAGTACAACTTGTCATCAGACGTCATAGCAACAAAACCCAACTCACCAGAATCAGCAGTAGAATCATTAATATGATGTAAGTGCATCCTAGAGAATGATGGATGTCGAACATGATTTTTCCAACTTGTGCAAACTAGCTTGCATTCAAGAACCGATTCAGTCGGTACTCGAGTTAAGATGTCTAAGGTTATATCGATAGGAAGCAATGTGAAGTAATCCATGAAAGATGGAAACAATGGAAATATGGCGTTTTAGGGTTTTGGAAACTGGAAAGCAGGAAAAGGGGAAGAGAGCCTTGTCGGATTAATATGAGAGGCTGGATTGTTATCGTCACCTACATTTTATATTTCGGCAGCCACATGCGTGGTGCTGGATACACTTGCAATGCCAACTATTAGCGATTTTTCTAAGCTTCGCAGGTAATTGGGGATTGGAGCCTGAAGAGATTTTCGAGATGAAGTGCTTCTAATCCGAAACAAAATCAAGTTTATTAGCTTGGAACTAATTTCTCATCTTCAAGGTGCTCCGATCAAAAAATTGGCAGATGTAATAAGACTTTTATATTAAACTTGGCAGATAAATTTGGCAAATATCCTCCACTATGCTAAAGTTTTGCACCATGAATGATTTGATGGGACCGTCTTTGGATCTTTTTCAGAGAGAAATAGGAGAATTTGGGGTTTAAGGCTTTGGCAGCCATATGCGTGGTATATGTGCCAGGGT
Source organism: Papaver nudicaule (assembly GCA_023529015.1). NCBI lineage: Eukaryota > Viridiplantae > Streptophyta > Magnoliopsida > Ranunculales > Papaveraceae > Papaver > Papaver nudicaule. The sequence continues at coordinate 3,962 of JAJJMA010106115.1, read as the reverse complement.
GCAAAGGATACACTTGCAATGCTTCAAGCTCGTGGAATCCCAACTATTAACAACTTCTCTAAGCTTTGTGCGTAATGGGGAATTGCAAGAATTTAGCATATTTTTTCATCCACTGCTGCTCTTACTCTCGTGTTATTTCAGTACTATTGCTGATGAAGCTGTCGACAGAGTTGAGGCTGTTATTATTCTTTGGTGCTCAAATATCCCGTAGACCCAGGCCTTAGAATTCGATTGTACTGAGCTGCGATATCTTGGCTGTGGCAAGATACAGCACCATTTGGTTGTTAGAACTGTGAGAAATTAGCATTTTCTGTATCTTCAAGGAAGATATTTTTAAATTTTTGTATCATAAATAACAAAATCATCTCCCATTTCCATACGGATAAATCACAAGGAAGATGAACAGTGGGACGTTCAATATATATGAGGGTAATCGTTGATAGTTTATACCAAAACTCTCTAATCCAAGGTATAGAGCCTATAAATTATGGACACGCAGAACATATGGCAGTGATCCCAGATATCTCTGCCTACTAAAACTAATTAAAGGTCAGCGATTGCTGTTTGTAAGAATCCTGTTGTCAAATCTGCTACGGTGGTTAAGAAAGGGCAGTAGGATTCAACAATTCTGATCTATTTTGTCAAAATGTAGGCTACTTCTTAGCAGAATACAAGGAAAAAAAAATAGGTGCTAGTACTGAAATCAGTGTGTATCATATAATTCATGGAAAAATATTTCACTCATTCAGTTATTTGCATTTACCCATATTGATTCCTTATTTGAGATTCCGTGAGTATAATCGTACAAGGAAGTGAGGAACCAGTTTTAATGGCGCATTAAGAACATGCGACTTTACCACACACTTATGACTACCAGACATATCAGACAAATTGACAGGACACATCATACTTTGACATTAAGCAAACATTCGCAGTATTCACAAAAGTTCGTGGACATTATGAGGAAGACAAACTTGGAACTAGGACAAAGAAGTACACGGCACTGAATTTCAAAACAGGAACTGCCTAGTACAACCTGCACCAACCTGTTCTATGTTCTAGCCATGACTAGCCACGTTGACACAAAATGAAAATACACTAGCCGTCTGCAAGGTACTTTGACGACAACTAACACTATTTGAAGAGAAACCAGTATGAAAACCTAAATTATATGATTTTCCCTGCAGATACTTCCCCAGCTGAAATAAGTCGCTAACGTACTCATCACATTCTTCCATCAAAACAAAGCAATAATTAACACTACTATAAAGTTGAACCGATGATATAAAGACAGAATAAAAGTGGCTTACATGATATAACTCGCTAAGACAATGCCAATAGCATTATGTTCACATATAGGTTCAAAATGAAATTCGAAGACTCAACAGAATGTTATTACTTCCAAAACTTAATGAAGATTACCAGGTTAATTGTATTCAGGTTTTGCAACGTCCCAGAGCTGCAAGATAGAATAATTACGGCTTCTTGTCTCCTCAATTTCAGCTGACTCCATTGTTTTTATATCTTCTTCCCCTAAATCTTTCAATGAAATTAATGTTTTCTTGTGACGGGATACTTGAAGAAGAGGACTTTTAAACTTCACAAGCTTATTGGAAGTTGAAGTTTCGGTGTTGCAAATGTTGAGATAGTTACCACCGTAAGTTAAAACACCACCACTCTTCGTAACAGCTAATAAATCTCCATTGGGAATCCTAAACTGTTTACTCCAACTCAACGACTGGTTATCCTCACCCTCTTTCTTGTCACGAGTATCATTTTCCTTTTTCAATAGCCATATGTCGTCATAACATTTGTCTCCGTCAAAAGACAAGTCTCTTATGTCAACAAAGTATCCTTGGACATGAAAAGAAGCTGTAAAAGACAAAAACCCATTTAAAATCCCAATCTTATGATCCCACGTTAAATGTGGCAAAGGAGGTGGTGAAAGATTTTCAGAAAACTTTTCCTCTGCCAAATTGAAGGTTATGATCATTTTTGATTCTCTGTCCAGCCAATAAAGAGCTTCATTTGCAAAAATACCAGCTCCAACCCAAATGTATGGTCTGAACTCAAAATTGAACTTCCCAAGATTTCGCCAACCCTTTCCACTGCCAAGAGTGTATATGTAGACTTGTACAATTTGGGTCTCAGCAACATATAAATATAATCTTACAATTTTGTACTCATCGGTTAAAGAAACGTAACCAAATCCGGTCGTCACTCTATACCTGGAGTGTGTATGACAACAATCTCTGTTAATTTCTGGAAGCGCAACATATTCTCTAGTAATAGGGTTACAAACCCAAACAAATTGTCTTCGAGCAAAACATATCAAGCCATTGCAGGAACCAACAAAGCTAGGACCCCGAAAGGGATCAGTCGAGTTCACAATTCTGATTTTCTGAATGGGTTTTGGCTCATCATTTTCATTATATTCAAAATAGTAAAAAGTGCCATCGAAGGTAAAAGCAAGAAAACCTAACTCACCGGAATCATCATTAGAAGAATTATTTTGACGATGAAAGAGAATCTTGGAGAATGACGGATGACGAACAACATTATTCCAGGTTTTGCATACCGATTTGCATTCGAGAACAGATTCACCTGGTAACCGAGTTAATATATCTAGTGTAATATCCAACGGGAGTCCGCTGAAATATATTCCATCCATAACAACTCTCGTAATAGAACCGAATAGAGTTGAATCTGAAACTCGCTAGATGGATTTTCTTAGAAGTCTATTCTCCCTGACCTTGATTTGTACAAAGAAGGTATTCTTGTATTAGGGTTTTTGGAAGTAATCTGGGGCAAAAAAGCTTGTTGTGGTGTATGATTCATGGGTGCTCTTGTAGTAAGTCAGTACCCTAAAGATTCATGAGGAATTGTTATCTTCACACACACATTTTATATTTCGGCAGCCATATGAACGGTGTATGTGCCATGATAATGGACCATGGTGCATATCGACTCTTGCAATAGTTCAAGCTATGTCCGTAATTGGAAAACTGGAGACCGGATGATCATGTTTTCATCCACTGCTGCTCTTGCTCTCGTGCTATTGCTTGCGAGAATTCAAGATGAAATCTGGTGTCTGCTGCCCACAAAGCTAACACTGATGGATACTTCCACAAATTTTCTGTTTTTTTTCATCATAAGCATGCGCCGTTTTTGCAACACAAATATCCCCGTCAAGGCTCAGGCTTTAGAATTCGATTGCACGGAGATGCGATATCTTGGTTGTGCCAAGATACAACACCATTTGATTGTTAGAATTGTGAAAAATTAGCATTTTCTTTATCTTCAAGGAAGATTTTTAAAAAGATTCTATCATAAATAATAAAATCATGTCCCATCGCATTTCCATACGGATTAATCAAAGGAACTTAGCACACACTACACATATACGACAGCAACTTTAGACATGAAGAAAATCTGCAGTATTCTCCATGATTCATGGACTTGGTGGGGTCGACAAAGGAACCAGGACGAAGAAGCATGTGGCATCGAATGAAATCCCAGACTAGAACGATCATGTATGACCTGCACAATCTGTTCTAACTTCTAGTCAATCAGTAGCCAAATTGACTCAAAATGAAACTAGAATACCAGCCTGCAAGGTACGCTAGCTGCTAACCTTTTCAAATTAAAAAAAAATAGAATTCAAGTTTGCTACAAATGCTGCAACCTTTTGAATGAAATATCCTAATCTATTTTGTCAAAATGTAAGCAACTTCTTAGCAGATTACAGATAAAAATTTAGCAGCTAGTAGTGAAGTCAGTCTGCATCATATAATTCATGTAAGAAGAAAACAAAAATTTTCATTCATTCATTATTTGAGTTTGAGTTTCCGCGAGTATAATCGTACAAGGAACCAGTTTTGATGCCGCATTAAGAACTTGTGGCTTTGCCACGCACTTAGGACTACCATACATATCAGGCAAACTGACAAGCCACATCAACT